>PVJN01035531.1:0-22056 GCA_004026805.1 Lasiurus borealis | reverse complement strand
AATGCTTGATGGCACTTTCTCTTTTTAAAATCTGGGGAAAGTTTTTTTCTTTAGTGATCTTTGCTATAAGTGGAAGCTGTAGTTATTTCAGAGCCTCAGCGGCAGGTTGGCAGACATGTTAATCATTGTTAGGACTAGGAACTTGGGAGAAGTAGCACAAGGGCTGTAAGTGGGGAACGTGCAGTCCCAGGGGAGGCTGTCCACAGGAGAGGCTCCTTTAGGGTGTTGATTGCTCCCCCATCCTGGCTGGGCAGAGTCGCCCGCCTGGGCCAGCGCCCAGCATGCCCAGGCAGAGAGTCTGCGCTGGGCATGGGAGAGGTCTCGGCAGTCCTCAGGCACACTATTGGAGAGGAGAGCTTTGGCCCTGACTTCCGATGAAGATAGCATAGTGCAGGGGTCAGGATGGACATTAGATTAAGCAGTGACTGAGCGCAGTTATAAAGGGTCTAATTTGTAGCCAGAGGTTTATTTCTTTCAATCCTGTTCCAGCTTTTATTGCGCACTTAAGACACAATGAGTGGCTCTGCTGGTTTATGTGTAGGCAAGAGTGTTGAAGGTCCCCAGTTATTCATTGTAAGAAGGTTGACAGGGTAATGCATCTAACCAGGCCCAGGGAAACTCCACATGGCGCGGGGCAGTGGGCTGGGCCCCAGGGCCTGGGGAAGACACACAGAGGCCTGTGCAAACCAGAGCCTGCACCTCAGGGTGGATGCCCCGGCCTCTGCTTTTGCTTTAGGGTCTGAAGGGGAGGAATCGGGAACCAAAGAGAACCCCTGAACTGAGCTGACTGCTCCCCAGAAGTGATGAGATACACACCACAGGGACCTGTCTCAGGGCCCTGGCAGCCGGGCTGAGGACCCTTGTCCTAGTAAGCAGGTCGGGGGACTGGAACCCAGGCCGTTCGGTGGTGTTCTGAATGACCGTCTCCATGGTTTATGGACCAAAGTGTATTCTGACTGTTATCAGTTCTCCGCCTTAGGCAGATGCTGAGCTCTCCACACACAAGGCCCCCAGTGAGCTCAAAATGGACCCTGCCAACACCAGCCCCAGCAGACAACCAAAGGAGCACTGGGCAGTCAGAAACGGGTTTATTAAAAACATGAGAGGCCTGATGCACGAAATTCGTGCAAGGGACTAGGCCCCACCCGCTGCCGCTTCTTCAGGAAGATCATCCAGAAGGATGTCCAGTCTAAATGGCAGGGTTATTTTCAGTCCCAGAGTAAAATCCTTGCCAGCTCCTGGGATGGAATTCAGCACCCAGTGTCAATCCCTGTTTTCTAGGGAGCCGAAGTCCAGCTCCACTGTCCGCTCATCTGTGCTCCCCGGAAGCCCGGGAGTGTCCGGCCTAGGCCTGCACCAGGGGGCATGCTCACAGAGTGACCTGACTCTTCCGGCCGGGCCCCAGGCTGGGGCAGTGTAGTGGGTGGGTCTTGCCACCCGGATGGAGAGCCTAGCGATTCTCAGAGGACAGGAGACAGCTTCCAGGCAGCTGAGAGGATCTCAGAGCCCACAGTTGGGTACTTGGATGTGTCCATGGAGGCTTCCAAGGCCTCTGGGAGCCCTCTACTAACAGAGACAGAGCCCCTCCGGGCCATGTGGACTCAATGCCTGTTTCCAGCCCAGCAGCTGTGTCTCATGGAAACCAAAATAAGTCGCACTTGGTATATTTCAAGCCATAACTCCATGGGAAGGAAGAGAGGCGTGTCCATTTGGGGTTTGGGTGTGGCCGGCATTTGCCACCCTCCTGTTTGCCCAGCAGTGTGCTCCCTGCCAGGCCTCAGAGGCAAGTGGCTATCCTCTGCCTGGCCCTGGCAACCTGAGCCTCCCTGGAAATGGGCCGTCCAAGTCTGTGGTCACCTCCCCCTCTGCCTCCAGGACTCCACCCTTCCGTGTTAGGGAGCCCTCCCCACACGCTGGCACACAGCTGTCCCTCTGTGGGCGTTACAGATGAACTCTCATCAGGACTTCGAATTTGGCAACCGATGAGGGGTTTTCCTGCTCTCACCCTGCCTGCGTGTGTGAACATCAAAGCACTAGTCAAACCTGGGCTTGGTGGGTTCCTCACTTCTGGGTCCCCAACCAACTCTGGCCTTATAAGAACATGTTGGACCCAGCTGGTGTGGCTCAGTGGTTGAGCGTCAACCTATGAACCAGGAGTTCACGGTTTGATACGTGGTCAGGGCACATGCCCAGGTTGTGGGCTCAACCAGTGGGGGGCGCATGCAGGAGGCAGCTGATCAATGATTCTCTGTCATCATTGATGTTTCTATCTTCCTCTCCATTTCACTCTGAAATCAGTAATAATAATGAACATGTTGCTCCTCAGATACCAGAAAAGCTGTTGTAGGTAACCAGGGTTTAATTTTATTAAGTCACAACTTGTGAACTCCTAGGAGATTTTGTATGTGCTCAGTGTGTGTGTGTGTGTGTGTGTGTGTGTGTGTGTAGAATTAGGGGTGTCCACACATGTGTGGGGTTTGATCCGTTTCAAGGTTTTCTCTTATTTCCATCTGAGTAAGTGGCAGGATTGGGAGAGGACCCACCAAGCTCAGGGTCCAGGAGGAGGGGGACAGGAGGTTTGAGAATAGGAAAAGGGAGTTAGGTGTAGGGACAGGAAGAGCTTAGACACATGAATTTTGCCAGTGGATGAAATGAAAGCAGTGCATCCCTGCATCCAGCACAGAGCCTGTCCCATACGGAGAACCCAGCTATATTCACCAAAGGATGCGAGGGAGGAAGGAAAGGAGATGGATAGAAGGGAGAATGGAGGAAGGATAGAAGGGAGGATGGAAAGGAGGATAGCAGGGAGGATAGAGGAAGGATAGAAGGGAGGATGGAGAAAGGATGGAAGGGAGGATAGAAGGAAGGGTAGAAGAAAGTGGTGCTGAGTGACAACCTTCTCTTATGTCCGAGCTCCTTGGAGAACTGCAGAGAGAAATGGGCTGCCCCCGTGTCCGGTCCTTTCTGTTCTCATACTCCTCTTCTTTCTCTGTCCCTCTCTTTTAGGGCTTTGAAGACCCCAAGGACAAGTGAGTGACATGCCTTTCATGATTCCTGGGGCATACCTTCATATCTGCCTCATAGCTATGTTTCCCCACTCTTGTGGGGAAGGAGCCCACACGCTGTCTTGGCTGAGTGTCCAGAGCCCATGGCAGATAAGAGATGGCCAGCCTGGGCCATTCAGCAGAGAGGCTGGGACCCAGCATTGCCCATATTCAGTCTCCACCTCATGCACATACATGTGTGCACACACAAAATTACATGTGTGCACACTCTGCACATGCATGTGTACATACACGTGTGTGCAGCTCTTAGGAAAGTGCAGGTCTGTCATAGTGGTCACACAGTGCTGAGCCACATCCCAGTGCTCTGAGGGAATGTCACTTTCTAGTTTTCAGGGGCTGTCAGAAATTTCACCTCATTTTAGTTCAGCATCCAAAGGTCATGCAACCTTCCCAGAGAATGCCTGAGCCAGGTTAGAGCACAGTCCCTGGGCAGAAGTCTCACCACTTGATCTCAGCTTTCATTTCTGGATGATAGTAGTATAGCCAGAAAAGACAGAGCAGAGACTGTTACTTGTGGGGAGAAAACAATTTAACCTTCCTTAGTAAATCATCCATATATATATATATATATATATATATATATATATATGTATATATATATATATATATATATAAAAGCCTAAGTGATTGTTATGATGGAATGATCAGAATGGCCAGATGACTGGTCGCTATAACACACACTCACCGCCAGGGGGCAGAAGCTGTCCCCAGCCTGCAGGCCACAATGGCCTGATTGGGGCCGGGAACCTGGGCTGGGATGGAGAACGGGAGTGGGGGTGGGGGTGGGGTGGTGCCATGCAGGCAGTGAGAAAAGGCGGAGGTGGAGCAGAGAACCTGATTGGCCTTGATTGCAGACCAGGCCTAGGGACCTCACCCATGAACGAATTTTGTGCATCAGACCTCCAGTCTTATGATAACGTACTAATACATCAGTAGAGTCAGAAAAGCCTGTTGCTGGTGAGGCCCCCCCAGCCAAAGGAGCTGAGACTTAGGCAATTTTCTACCCCTGTGTGTCAGGAGGGTGTCCTGGCCTTAGTCCCATCTTCCCCAAGTCTTATTAAGGCTGATCTGGGTCTCTCTTCTGGATCTCTGAGCACAGGCAGAGCCATCGGTTAGCAGCGCCTCCTGGTGGTGAGCCTGCCTGGTGTCTGCCCCTCTTGCTTCCCAGGAACGCCCAGGAAAGTGCAAACCCTGAGGATGAAGTGGACGAGTTTCTGGGCCGTGCCATTGACGCCAGGAGCATTGACAGGCTGCGGTCGGAGCATGTTCGCAAGTTCCTCTTGACTTTCAGGGAGCCTGACTTAGAGAAGAAGGTAAGCAGCCTGGATGGAAAGGAGGCTCCGCACAGAAACAGAGCCTGCGGGGGCGGGGGTTGGGGGGGTGAGGTGGGCTTGGGGGGAAGGTTAGACAAGGCAATGGCCTGCTCCCTCCACCGCCATCACTGTTGGAAAAGCAGTTCTCATCTCCTCCACTTCCCCAGCTCTGATGCTGCACGACCCAGGAGCTGGATATTTTAGGGAGACCTCCTTGTTTGGAAGGAATAAATCTAACCTTCTTGTGCCTCATTTCCTTAGCTGGGATATGGAGATATTTAGCATACTTACCTCAAAGGGTCATACTGAGGATTAAACAAGTCCATATATTTAAAACACATACAACAGTATCCGCCACGTCGTATATGTTCAATAAATGTTAGCCAATCTGTACTAGCTTTATTGTGTTATTATCATTATCATTGCCAATGGACCACTTAGCTACCCTGAATCTCAAAGTATTAAAATTGGAAGGGGCAGTCAGTCTCCTTAAATCATGACCGAGAGAGCTAAAGCTCAAGTAGTTGCACTAGTAGGTGTGCCCTGGGCCACCCCGTGAAGTAGTGGCAAAGCCAGAACCAGTCCCGGGCTCGGGGTCTTTCCTCCGTGTCACAGCGTCTTCCTGATGTTCAATTAAAAGGAGCTCATGGGAACATATGCCATCATCGAGTAAAGCAACCCTAAATAGGAGGGAAAGTGATAGGAGGGAATGTACTCTGTCACTAGCACTTATGGAAGGACATGGATCACCTTCTTTGGAAACTCTGTGCCAGCTCAGCCTCAGCTCGAGCAGCTGGTTGGTGTCAGGGGAGCTCGACTTGGAGACAGGACCCTGGGGATGATTTGTGTGATTTTGGACAAGTCCTGTGACCTCTCTGAGGTCATCTCTGAAGCAGAAACAGCAGCGGTCCTGTGACTACTTTCTAGTGTGCTTGCCACAAGTACGCGATGATGCGCATCCTAGCATGTAGACGATGCTCGGCAACTTCAGCCGTGATCATTATGAATCACTCTCACGGTGATCTGGTCTGTGGAAAGTTTCTGGTTTGATTACAGTTCAACTCCTCTCCCCACAAGCATCACCTTATGGTGATTTGGGCTGGTTTCCCAAGAGCTCAGACTCCCACTGGTCCTCGGGTCTTCCACATCCTGGGAGCAGGCTCCCTGGTGTGTTGGGGATGGAGTGCAGCTGGAGCAGACAGGGCAGGTGCCTCTGGCCTCACTCTTCTGTGTCCTCTCAGTACTCCAAGCAGGTGGATGACAGATTCGGTGCCTACGTGGCGTGTGCCTCGCTCGTCTTCCTCTTCATCTGCTTTGTCCAGATCACCATCGTGCCCCAGTGAGTACCCATCCTCCTTGGGTTCCTCTGGCTACAGGGTCTCCAGGCTTTTGAGGGAAGGTCCTGTAGTGGAGCAGAGGCGGGAAATCTGGGCTGAACTCGCTCAACAAATGGGGAGAGGTTTCCAAACATGTCCTTGATGGGACCAGGAAGCCGGGAGCCTGACTCCTCTGTGACAGGGTGGTCACGTGCTCATTCGAGGGTGGGAACCTCTCTGGGCACTGCCCTGCTGTATGGAGTCTCCACATCACGGTGCCACTAAATCACCCAGATTCACCAAGTGAAGGTCCTTTCCGCATGACCTTTGATTCTTGCAAAAAAAAAAGCAACACATCTTTCAAGGATTAAGGTGTTTTGCTACTCTGGATAATTTGAAGGATAGACTTTAGGGTCTGAAAGCTTTCTCAAAGACATGCTTCTGAACTCTGCGAGGACTGGCTATGTCGCTAAGAGGCCTGTGGCTTCCTAGGGGCCCACTCTGAGTGGACAGTGGGATTTTAGAAATATGTCTTAGTTATTCATACTAGGGTCATGCCTAGGCAAGAAAACAAATTGCTCCACATTTTAAAGTTTTTACTATGCAATATTTCAAACATGCCGAAAGGTAAAGTAATTAATATAATTATTATCCATCCCCTAGGTATAATCATTGTTAATATTTTACATTTTTCTGTTTTTATTTTTTAAAAATATATTTTTAATTGCTTTTTTAGAGAGTGAGGAAGGAAGAAGGAGGGAAGGAAAGAGAAAGAGAGGATGGAAGGGAGAGAGGGGGAGAGAGAAAGAGAGACGGAGGGAGGGAGAGAAACATTGATCCGCTGCTTCATGCACACACCCAACTAGGAATTGAGCCTGCAACCTGAGTAGGCGCTCTGACTGTGAATCAAACTGGTGACCTTTCCCTGCATGGGATGATGCTCAACCAACTGAGTCACACCAGCTAGGGCTTTTCTGTTTCTGTTTTTGTTTTAAAGTAAATTTTAAGCACAAGAACATTTTGTCCCTGAAAACCTCAATATACAACTATTTTAAGGGCATTTTCTTTCTTAACCACATTGTCTTACACACAAAACAAAATTAACACCATTTCTCTACCATCATCTAATACCATCTTCAAGTTCAAATTTCCAAAATGTCTTCCACGCTTAGTTTAGTCACAGCCAGGATCCACTCAGGATCCATCGGTTGCCTTCAGTTATGTCTCGGAAGACCAGCGTAATCTAGAAGAGTGCCCTCACCCTAATGCCTTCTGTTTTTCACTTTGAAGTAATTGTAGACTCAGAAAAGTCACAAAAATATTAGAGCGGTTCTTTATCCCATTTCTCTGATGTTGACAGCTCACATAACCTAAGTGGAATAGTCCAACCCAGGAACTAAACACTAGAATGGCACTCTGCACTAATCTGCAGACCATATTCTAATTTCATCAGTGTGCCCCCGAGTCACCTTTTTGAGGCCCAAGAGCCAGTCCAGGACCCCGAATTGCAGTCAGCTGTACCTGCTTAGTCCCCCCCAACCTGTGAGACTGTCTCCACTTCTTGTGTCCCTCACGGCCGTGGCCCTTTGGATGAGCACCGGCCAGTGAATGTGTACACTGTCTCCGTTGGGTTTGCCTGATGTGTTCTCAGGATCACATTGAGGTTATGCTTTTTGACAAGAACCCACAGAGCGATACCCTCAGTGCCTCATGTCAGGAGGTATCTGATGTCCATGTGTCTCTCTACTTAACGCCTTTTATTTCTAATGGCGCTCTCTGTTGAAGCGCTGGCTCTCACCTTTTACCGGCTGTGACTCTGTCAGGATTCCGCTGACCCTGGAGGCAGCTGCACCTGCAGGCTCTGCTCAGAGGTGTGCACGGCCACTGGGGCTATATGGGTTCTCTGGGCATAGGACCCCATTTTGCTGAATTGAAGGGAGCAACAGATATAAATAAGCAACCTAGACTTTCTGTCCCATTGCAAATAAAAGCCCCTTAGTTTGCCTGCACAAACCTGCCACTTTTATTTTTCTGAAACTCGCCTTGGGGGCTGTTATCCCCACACCCTGCCTGCCTCCAGCTGCTTGGTTCCCTCCGCAGGTCACAGCGCCAGGCTGCTAAGGCATTGACTGAGGTCATTCTCTAGCGCCCTCTCTCTGTGGAAGCTAAAAGCTGCTTTAAAAGTCTTCCTTGTCCTCGGAAGAGAGTTCTCTCCCCTTGTTCAGGCTGTTTAGGGAAGCTCAGTGCTGGGTTCTGGAGGAGCCTGGAACAGAGACCCCATTTGAATGCCTCCCTAGCGGCCTCCTCGACCTCCTCAAGCCCATCACTTGCCTTCAGCCTGCTAACATGCCTGGCACCCCCGGGCCATTGCCCTCCCTGAAAGAGAGGGATTCCCTCCGGTGACAGGCGGGCGGGGTGTGCCTCTCCTCAGCCAGCCCCCGCCCCAGGAGCACTAGTGGAAGGTTCCAGATGCAAGGTCGCTTGCAGCTCTTTTGTCTGAGGATTCTGGTCTGTGGTGGACATTCAGGTCACCTGTGCTCTGCCTCAGTTTTTGTTGATCTGGCTTGGAATCGGAGAGCTCAGATAGAGCAGGCCTTGGGGCCTGGCAGTGGGAGGGGACAGGGCTTAGGGACTCTAACCTCTGAAGGGACAGGACTGGTATTTCTCAGAGTGACTGGTTGAGCAGCTTGACAGATGCATTTCTATAAAGATGGCTATTGATCCAATCAGTTTCAGTCTTCAGAGTTACCAAGAGAGTCATGGGTGGCTGCTTGGAGGGAGGGAATAACCAAGTAATTTTTTTCCCAACATATTTTTTTTTATTTCAGAGAGGAAGGGAGAGGGAAAGAGAGACAGAAACATCAATGATGAGAGAGAATCATAATCGGCTGCCTCCTGTACACCTCCGACTGGGGATTGAGCCCACAACCCGGGCATGTGCCCCTGACTAGACTCAAACCCAGAACACTTCACTGAGCCAAACCAGCCAGGGCCCAAGTGATTTTTAAGATGCGTCTTTCCAAGGTAAATGAAGAGAGTGTGTGGATAGCTAAGAATTAGGTAAAGCGCTAAGCAAGTTTTTCCCGGTTCTCCACTCAGTGCCCTGTGGCGGCTGCTCCACAGGAAGGCATGGGAGGGTGGAAAGGGCAGGAGCCAGACTGTCACAGAGGAGGGTCCTGGATGGGTTTGCAAGGCTGTGTGAGCCCTTCCGAGTGAGTCGAGGGCTAGAGAAGCCTGGCGGTGGGAGCAGGGGAAATGGAGCAACTTCTGCTTCCTTCCCAGGGGCTCTCAGAGCCCCACCCCAGAACTGTGAGGAGGGTACGGCAGCTGGCCTGCAGGGCCAGCCAGCGAGAAGCTGTCACCCACCTCCTGGACGTGACTGCACTCCCATCCCCGTCTCCTCCTCTTCCTCCAGCTCCGTGTTCATGCTGAGCTTCTACCTGACCTGCTTCGTGCTGCTGACCTTGGTGGTATTTGTGTCTGTGATCTACTCCTGCGTGAAGGTGAGTCTGGCTGGCACCTGAGCCACACTCCCTTCCTTGTCGCCGTCTTCCCTTCCGTCCCAGCCCACTGACGGGGCCCTCCCAGCAGCCTAATGGCCCCACTCGGGATCGGGTTGTGTGATGCTCTCGGCTGGCCTGGGCTCTAGGCTGGACTGAGGGGTGGTCGGTCAGTGAAGCTTTGTTTGTATTGACTGTGCAATCAGCCTTCATAGGTCTTTGCAAGAAGAAGATGGTGTCGCCCCTCTCTTGTCTGTCCCTCCGTGTCAGGCGGGTGGAGGAAGGACACCTAGCACAGTTCCTGGCATGAAGCAGTGGTCAAATATTTGCTGAAAGAAATATCAGTGTCCCCATGTGCCCTGGAATTGGCCCTGGATGGGGTCCGAGGAGATGATGGCTTTGGAGCTGCTCATTGTATGGACGAGGTGGAGGCCCAGAGTGGTTCTCGGTTCAGTCAGGGCCATAGAGGGGTAACGTGGGCACCCTGTCCTGTGTTTTCCTCTTATGCCTTCTCTGGGGCGTGCTGTGCCCACCAGCCTGCTGTGTCCTGTGATGGACCTGGCCACAGGCTGTTTGGGTCTATTGTAGCAAGTACAGGTTCCCGTTTGCCTTATCCACCAAGTTTGGCCCTCCTTTCCTTCCCCAGTGGATTCAGAATTCCCTGGGGGAGTGGGGGCAGGGGAGGCAGTCAGTCTGTGCCCAGGCAGGGACAAGCCCCTCCAACTTCTGCCTTGGCCACTTCTCTGCTCCTCCTGACACTTGCTCAGAGCCACGTTCCTGGGCTGGGGTGGGCCAGGCCCTGCCATCACCCTGCACACTCCTCAGTGGGCACCATGTCCTTCTTCCGAAGGGGTCCTTCATGAGGGTGTTAATGTGTCATCACCTGATGGCCAAGGTGTTGGTGGACTGACGGTCAGAACCAGAAGGTCTTGGGAATGATCTGGCACGGTGCAGCCTTCCCCTGAGCAGGTGCCCAGGGAGGTGCTCCTGAAGTGGCTGCCCAAGGAGGCGGAGGGGGCTGGGTGACTTGGCACGTGGAGCCATGTTGGAAGCCGGTGGCTTTTTTGCATCACAGGCTCATTCTGGTTCCCTGTCCCTCCACCGGTTCTTCCTTAAGGCTCTGCGTTCAGTCACCTCCTGCCTTGGGTCCTCTCTTTCATTGTCAAGCCTTTCCCACCCCCAGCCTGCTAGTTCCCCAGTGGGAGCCCAGCTTCCTTCATCTCGTGGCTAGAAGAGCACCTACATATTTACAGGAGGCAAAAGGTGGAGGCAGCCCCGTGTCCATCAACAGACGGACAAGTAAGCCGAAGTGGAATATGTGTGTATGGAACATTACCTGCCCATAGAAAGCGGTGACGTTCTGACACAAGCTACAACATGGCTGAACCTGAGGACATCATGCTAATTGAGAGAAGCCAGACCACAAAAGAACATAATATTATAGGATTCCACTTAACATGAAATACTTAGAATAGGCAAATGGATAGAGACAGAAAGTAAGAGTTCAGGATTCCAGGGTCTGGAAGGAGAGGGATGGGGAGTTCCTGGCTAGTGTGGTACAGTTTCTGTTTGGGGTAATGAAGGGGTTTGTGATGATTGTCCAATATGGTGCGTGTAATTAATGCCACTGAATTGTACACTTAAAATGACTAACATGGCACATTTTATGTCATTTCTATGTTACCACAATGAAGAGTCACAACAACCTTTTTAAAAAAAGTACACGATAGCTAAAAGGGCCTCTTTTATCTTTTTCTTGATCCCTAAAAGGACCTTTTCTTCTCTTTGTCAGCTGAAGACTTATTTGAGGCTCATGGGTAGTCTATGGAAGCCAGAACCAAAACTACATGTAGTCTACAGTATTTAAACCAGAACAGATTTCCCTCTTTCCTCCTAGCTGCTTGGATTTCATTGGCTCTGTGTTTGCCATTTGCATGTGTCTCTGATGGTGTGGGGGTGGGGTTGGGGGAGGCGTTAGGGGAGGAGGAAAAGAGGGAAGCCCATCCGTATCCCTACCACCCCCACTTCCCAGCCCTCCTTCTCCCCCACCCGCACTGGCCATTTTGAGTTAGTGCTTTGGTCTAGTGAATTCCTTTCACCCCGTTCACAATTGTTTATGGGGAGCACTCCTGCCTCCTTTGTCTTATCGAATCTACCTAGTTCGTAATCAATGCCACATTCAGTCAGCTTGTTCCCCGATCCTGTATCCAGCCCAGTGGTCTTTCTGACAGTTCTGAGGAGACCCAGTTTCCACAGGGGAGAATTGTGGGTGCAACACCCCCAGTTGCTCCCTCACTAGCCCCACCCTCCAACCAGGGTGCCCACTCTTCCATCTTACAGATGTAGAGCTTCTGTAAAGCATTTGTTTAGGAAAAAACCCTCTGTGGCCGGTCAAGTCTGGCACCTGCTGAGCTGGGCCAGGAGTGGACTCACTCGAACACCCACGCTGGGCCCCATGCTTCCCTCCCAGCCTCTCGACAAGCTGTCTCCTCAGCATTTATTTACTTTCTGGAAGTAGACTCCAACCTGAGAAGTCGTTGGTGGGACAGACTCCTCTTCTGTTTCGTTATTTTCCTTTCTGTTTTCATGTTGCCTATTGGCTGTCTGCACAGTAAGACCAAAAGGGGCAGTTGTCCGTGTTGGGGTGCATGCAGGGCAGCCTGGCCCTCCCTCCTGATGCAAGGCCTGGGCCTGGCACTAGCACTGTCGCCCTGCCTGCAGGCAGACTGACCGAGTGCTGAGTCGATTACCTTGGCAGGTGTTTGCCACGAAGCTGATGGACTGGAACTTTCAGTGTCGCTCTGCTTTCCCTCTGAGAACATTGGCCTTTACCAGATCTCGATGTTCATCACATTTCCATGGTTTCTCAGTGGTTTTTCCCTAAGATGCAGCCGTTCTCAGGTACCCCGCCCGGTACAGGTGCCGCAGAGCCAAAGCCAAGCAGTTCTGTCAGACGTGGCTTCTTTCTCGACTTTACTGACTTTCCCACTTCCCCCAGACCAGTGGTCGGCAAACTGCAGCTCGAGAGCCACATGAGGCTCTTTGGCCCCTTGAGTGTGGCTCTTCCACAAAATGCCATGGCCTGGGCGAGTTTATTTTGAAGAAGTGGCGTTAGAAGAAGTTTAAGTTTAAAAAATTTGGCTCTCCAAAGAAATTTCCATCGTTGTACTGTTGATATTTGGCTCTGTGGACTCATGAGTTTGCCCACTACTGCCCCAGACAATGTGGACTTACTTTCCCAAATCGTCCATCTTGTAACCCTTTGGAAGAGAGAAGTGTGAAGAAACTGGCGGCTGAATTGGTGATCGTCCAGGGTTCGCCAGGGAGCCATTCCCACTCCTTCCTGCTGGGCATTTTCCCTTCTTGCGTGCTGAGGGCTGTGGTCGCCTTTCCACCTGGGTCTGTCCCTCTCTTCCTGAAGCAGCGAGGCCCAGTCCACACACAGCCCCAGCCATCTCGTCGAAGCTCATTTGGCGCCTGGGTCTTCTTCTTGTCCCGAAGTTCTGGTCTCGTTCCCAGAGCACATTGGCTGCACCCCTGAGCTCACTGTCTCTGGGGAGCTTGCCCTGAACATTTCCTCCTGGTGATGCTGTCTTGTCTGAACCTGCTCATGGTACTCTCCCCTTCCCTTGGCATCCTTGCCGCCCTGGGCCCAGAGCTGCTTTTCTTAGAGAGCCATTCTAAGTCCCTGCCTGCCATCACACAAACACACTTCTGTGTTGCTTTGAAATCATAACATCACACTGGGTGCAGGTGCCTCAGATGTTTAATAAATGTCCCATAAATATGTGTTGAATGAGAAAAAGAATAAATATTATTAAAATGATTTGCTTACACTCACACAAAGTCCACAGCCTCAGAGAATTTCAGATCGGAAGGGGCCTGAGCAATGAGGCAGCCCTGACAGCCACTGGGAGTCTGGACCTCCTCTCTCATAACCCTGCTTGGTCACCTCCAGGGACAGTGAGCTCACTCCCATTTCCCTGCCCACCCCTCCTCCTTGGCCAGCTTCGACTGTCCCATCACTCTCCCTGTCATATCTTCTATGAAGCGGCCCGGGCCTGCCCCTGACAGTGCTGCCACTTTAGCCACCACCGCCCAAATGGGTAGGAGAGGGTGGCTCCCTCCTTTCCCCACAGGCGGATCTAAGTCCCCTGGCTTCCCTGGGGCTCATTAGCACATCCTTCCCTGCAGTTTGGGACCTGGGTACAGAGAGGCCCGGGCATACTCAGCCACATACTTCTCTGCACGTGTGTGCATGTGTGTCTATCTCCCTCATCCACCAGGCTGCTGGTTCCCTCTTAGTTTGCATCCTACTGACCCCTGGGACTTGTATGTCTGAGCTTTTAGGCTCTGTCTGCTCTGTACAGTCTCCACAAAACCTCTCCTCTCCCCACAGCCTGAAGGTGCCTAAGTCTCAGCTGGCTGGCTGTCCTCTCCATCTGACTGCCACCCACAGTGTCTAACACATGGTCTTACGACACTACCACTCACCTCTTAAGTATCTTCTGTCCTTAGGGTTCCCACTCTCACCTTTCCACCACCATGCTCGGGGCCACCTTTTGTCTAATAGGGAGAGGATGTGTTGTCAGACATGTGTGCACTGACGTTTGAGCCAGGAAGTCTAGGATTCAGAGCCCAGCTGAGCCACTTGAGCTGTGCTTCCTGAGCCTTTTGGTGGTTTTTATTGCATCAACTTGGCAGGTGAAGAAAACAGGCTCAGAGAGGTTAATAAGACTGCTTTGCCAGTTCCTGGAGCTCAGAGATGGCACAGCTGGGATTGAAACCCTGGTGGCTTTTGACTCCAGAGCCCACAGGCCTTCCCCTCCAGGACACTGCCTTTGTTAATATGCCCAGCTGACCTCTGAGAGGCCAGGAATGGGAGCTGTGGTGCGATGCCTGGCCAGCTTCTGCCTGATTTCGTATTAGCTCTTTGTCAAAAAAAAAAAAGCTGTTTTCTTAAACGTTTTGCCATCAGATCTTATCACCTTCTTTCATCTCTGCAACAACCTGGCTCAACCTCACAGTCGGGAACCAGGCGCCAGCCAGGGAAGTTATTGATTTGCCTGGAGACTTTCAGAGTGGCCAGGATCAAAACGGCCCCTCACCCAGCCAGGGTTTATTAATTATGTCCCCGCTCCCATATTCATATTACATTGATTTGAGTTCATTAGACTGGGAATGTGCTGGTTTGGAATTTCTTTCATTGATCATTTTTCTGAGCTCTGATTATGAGCAAGCATTGAGCAGTTAGTTTGCACAGACACAATGTCCTGTAGCCCCCAAGGGGACTCTGCCAAGTGTGAAGTTCTGTCATCTACACTGTAGTTATTAGTAAAGGTGGGACTTAGGTTCAACATGCCGATGAGCTTTTTAATTACAGGAGATTTAAAAAAGCAGCAATTCCTGGGTTCTGACTGAGGTTTTCAAGTCAAGAGTGGATCTTTTGAAGGGGTGGCAAGTGACATTGGCCTGTAGCAAGCCCGTGCACTAAGACTCAATCCTTCACTAGATGTTAGAATGACATTCTGGATTGGATTTTTTAAGCCTGCAGTTCTTCTCCTAGCCTCTGGGTGGCCCCTGTGGGGCTCCTGGTCCCCCTTGACTAGGCAGCTCATGGGCATATCCTGCTCCGATCCCTGGTGACAGCAGGATAATGAAGGAAGCCCTTCAGTTGATGGATAGGGTGATCAGAACTAAAACAATTCAAGCAACATGGGTGGAGGTGGGGATGGAACGGCAAAATCTGAATCAGGCAAAGATTAGAAACCATCTGTCACATCATTTCAGAGTGAGATCCTGATGCCGGTGCCAAACTGCTTCTCCCAGCTGTGAAACCCAAAATTCCTTTAATAGGAAACAAGGACCTTAATTCATACTGGAAACATAGCTCTTTAGAATGAAAATATTAACTAAATTTTCTATTGAACTTAACAGCTTACACAGCACTTTCCAATGCATCATTTCCTTGAGTCTTCTCAGCCACCTTGAAGATATTCCCTGCTTACTGACGAGGAAAGTGAGGCTCAGAGCCCTCCCTGGCTTCCCCAGGATCCGAGAGCTAGGAAGAGGCCTCGCAGGATTCTGACTAAGTGCTTTATTGAGATATAATTTTCATACCATAAAATCCACTTTATAAAGGTGGCTGGAATTGTAACTTGCTAATTTCTGGTCTACTCATAAAGTTGTGCAACTGTCATCACTATCCAATGCCAGAACATTGTCATCATCCCCCAAAGAAACCCCATGCCTGTCAGCAGACAATGACTTCCCCTGCTTGCCACAGCCCCTACAACCACGAATCTACTTTCTTTCTCTGAGAATTGGCCTGCCCTGGACATTTTGTATAAATGGAATCATACAATATGTGGCCTTTTGAAATTGGCTTCATTTACTTAGCATCATGTTTT
This sequence comes from Lasiurus borealis, assembly GCA_004026805.1. Taxonomy (NCBI): domain Eukaryota; kingdom Metazoa; phylum Chordata; class Mammalia; order Chiroptera; family Vespertilionidae; genus Lasiurus; species Lasiurus borealis. Next base: position 6,452 of record PVJN01035531.1, on the reverse strand, counting down.
GAAGGTTCATCCATGTCATAGCCTCATGTAGCAGCCCCTTATTCCTTTTTATGCCCAAATAATACTCCACTGTGTGGCTAAAGCACATCTATTGAACCCTTCATCAAATTGTTGAGCTCTTGGGCAATTTCCATTTCCCCAGATCTGCTGGCCTCTTCATAGTCTAGGCCAGTGGTTAGCAAACTCGTGAGTCAACAGAGCCAAATACCAATAGGACAATGATAGAAATTTCTTTTGAAAGCCAATGTTTTAAAATTTAAACTTCCTCTAACGCCACTTCTTCAAAATAGACTCATCCAGGCCGTGGTATTTTGTGGAAGAGCCACACTCAAGGGGCCAAAGAGCCACATGTGGCGCGCGAGCCGCAGTTTGCCGACCATGGGTCTAGGCTGGTTGGGAGAAACAGAGGACATGGCGGACAAGGCCGACTGTGTCAGACTTCCTGGGGCCCGATCATATAATTACCAAAACCACTGTGAGTCTTTCAGTGGGTGTACAGTTTGTCTGGTTGAAGGAAATACAGGGAGGGCTGAACGAGGGAAATGGCAGATCCATGAGCGTCCTGCTGAAAAGGGCTCCCTGTACTCTCTGGTCTGTGGCCCACCCTCCTGCTCACAGGCTGCTCTGTCCCTTCTCACCAGCTCACCCCTTTCCTCCACACACCGGACCTCATCTCTTTCTTCCGAGGAGACTTCTGACCCTCTGTGGCTCCTTCTGCCCCTGTAACTCTGGAATTCACAGTGGGTACCAGTGCTTTTCTCTCTGCTTCCCTGTTGGAGTCAAGAGGGCATCTTTTCTTCTTCCTTCCATCCTGCTTCTCTCACCTATAAGGTCCCGGTAGACCCACCCCTGGCCAGCTGCACAACCTGGGCTGTGGGCCCAGAAGCAGTGGTGCCAGGCCGGAGGCTCGCACCCGGGAGTACACTCAGGAAGGGCCCTGCATCAGCTGGCCAGAGACAAAGGTGAGGGGAGATCTGGTTCTGTGGCGGTTGAGGAGTGCCCACTGAATTCTGTTCTGTATCTCTCTCCCTCTTCCTCCCCACCCTCCCAGCTCTTCCCAGGCCCCCTGCAGACCCTCTCCAGGAAGATCGTGCGGTCCAAGATGAACAGCACCCTGGTCGGGGTGTTCACCATCACCCTGGTGTTCCTGTCGGCTTTTGTCAACATGGTGGGTGGTTCCACCTCTCCTGCCCCGTTGGGTGAAACTGGGGGAGCCCTGCACCTCTGGAGCATGGACTGGGAGGAGAGTCTCCCCCAGACCCTGGAGTTCTCCCTCCCAGAAAGTCTTCTTTGGGTCCCACCTCAGGTCTGGGATCAGGTTTACTCCTAGAGCCCCTCTCGGTCTCTGGAAGTCCCCAGGGGATGTGTAGGAGCCCCGTCCTGGGCACTGCCGAGTCCTCAGCCTCTTCCAGGCCCCTCCTGTCCCGGGTCGGGATCAGGCTGCACCCAAGGCGGAGAGTGAACAGGACCCACTGCCCTGTGGGAATTGGCCTGGTCCCCCAGCTGACCCTCTCCTCCCCGCCCCCAGTTCATGTGCAACTCCCAGGACCTGTTCGGCTGCCTGGCCGATGAACACAACGTCAGCACCAGCCAGGTCAACGCGTGCCACGTGGTGGAGTCCGCCGTCAACTACAGCCTGGGGGACGAGCAGGGCTTCTGCAGCAGCCCCTGGCCCAACTGCAACTTCCCCGAGGTACCGGGCCGGAGGGGCGGGTGCAGAGGGAGAACCTCCCGCCCAGCCCCCGTCTGCCCTGGGCTGCTCTGAGGGACAGTCAAGGGCTGCAAGGTCACTGCCCTTTCAGTGACCTCATTTCCTCAATCTCTCTCACTCCACATGCCAGACACCGGTGGAGGAGGCCAGCCTCCTCAAGGCAACAGTAGCACCAACAATAGCACAGCCCTGCTCATTCAGTACTTACCACCTGGAGACGCTGTGCTGAGCGCATGGCATACATTTTTACTCCTGCCATCTTCACAGCAACTCTGTGACACGATGCGGCTATTATCTCCTCTATGCAAATGAAGCCGAGGCACAGACAGCTTACATACTTGCTCAAGGTCATGCAGGAAGTAAGAGGCAGAGCCAGGCTCCTGCCCAGGTCATCTGGCTCCCGAATTCGTGCTCTGCGCCCGGGGGTGGAGCTGTTTCTGGACCCTGGGCTTGGGCAGGACCCAAGTCTGCCCCTGGAGCACTGGGCCAAGCCCCTGCTGTGGGTCAGAGAGCAGGGGCACAAGAAGGTCACCCCTTCAAAGTGTACAGTCCTGTAGCTATTAGTGGAGTCACAGACTTGTGCAGCCATCATCGTGACCTAATTTTAGAACATTTTCGTCACCCGGAGATGAATCGTGTACCTGTAGCTTACTGGGTTTAACGGTGGCTCTGAGAACCCTTAGGAAGCATTAGCGTGCCTTAAACGCCTGTGGTCCATGAGCTGCTCCAGTCACCTCACCCCATTCTCTTGGGGACCAGTTTGCAAGGGAGCTGCAGGCTCGGTTTCCACTGCAGGGCATCCCCTCCATGTACTGGGTGGTTCCCACACCTCAGTTCCCATTTCATGTTTTAGCCTGTGAGATGAGGGCAGTTTTGCCTTTTCCTGGGGAGAGGGACCAAGGGGCCCATGGCTCACAAGGGTCCAGAACTGCAGTGCGGACCCGTGGGCGGCCACAGTGGCCTCTCTCTCGTCCCTGGGAGGGAGCCTGGTTGGCCTTGAGGCACAGACAGGGCAAGGGAAACACAGTGAGAAGCAGGACTCCGCGATGCTCCCTAGGCCAGCGCTTCCCCTCCTCCTGTCCCTGGGCCCAGGCCAAGCGCTCCCTCTCCCTGGTGTAGCCTCACTCCTGAGGCACCTGCAGGGAGGGGATGAGGTGGAAGGATGATGGAGGGGAGGGGAGGAGCAGGCCTAGGCCTCGCAGCCACCCGCCCTCCACTCCTGCCTCTGTTCCTCCACATCTGGTCACTGCCAAGAGCCCTGGATGAGGGCTATTTGCTGAGAAGCAGAAGCTGTTTCTGGTCTCGCACTTGCCCCTCGGTGGTTGCTCCAGGGAAGAAGCAGAGGAGAGGGGGAAGAGGCCATCGGCAGAGCCTGTTCTGGCTCCCCGTTTTCTGGAGATGGGTGGTCCAGCGGTCAGTCTTCGCTCCTCACCGTCGCCACCAGTTTCAGCCTGCTTATCCCTGCTGGCTGCATGCTCCAGGGCCGACCCACCCCACATGGCTGTTCTGAGTCACAAACCTGAGGCCCGTGGGCAGCCCAGCCTTAAGCCTTAGCCTCCTGGTTGTCTGGGCTCTGGGTCCCAGGGGCCATCCAGGCAGGCTCTTGGTGCCCCTTCCCCATCCCCCAAAGATGGGCTTCTTATCGTTGGGCTGAATTAACCGGGTCTGCCTTCCCTGCTCCTTCCTCTGCCCCTGTTCCTGGTGGTGACGGGGACCCCTTTTAATCACGGGGGTCTTCTGCAGCCCTTCGGGGGGCGTTCCTGAAGGCCTGAGGAGTCAGGAAGTCCAACCTGGGGCCTACCTCACTGCCAGCCACCGCCTTTTGGCCTCCAGCCAAGGCAGAGGCAGTGAATAGCGAGTCACAATGTCTGACTCAGAAATAATGATGCTAAATTTGAAAGCAAGAACAAAATAATAGATGCTGGCATGTCTGGGATTTAGCACTGGGGCGGCAGAGCAGAAAGGCCCTTTGATTCGACCTGGATCAGGCCCTTGGTTGTCTGAGAAACTGAGGCTCAGAGGCCAGAAGACACTTCCCTTAGAGTAAACCGTACAGGGCCACCAGCCCTCGTCTGAAGCCTGCCAGCTCAGATATATTTTGGACTTCCGAACTTTTCAGATTTTAAAAGGTTACCTCACCCCCCCCCACCCCCTCAGTGCAGTGTGAGTAGTAGCTGATAGGGAACCATGGTAATATTTCTGCAGCAAAATGTATGAATAGCCACAGGAAGCAGGATAAAGATGAGAATTAGCAGCACATGAGGTGGGTCAGGTTGCCACCGCATCAGTTAGGAAAACATTTTCGGTTTATAGAGCTTCGGATTTAAAGCTGCAAATCGGGAGCTTTGGGCCTGTGATCCCCACCGTGATAGAGGGTGCAGGTCACTGCACCAAATGACCTCATCTTGAGTAATCGTCACCATGTGCCCAGGAGATAGGGGATTTTGCAAACAGGGAACTGAGGTTTAGAAAGGTTGAATACATGGCCCAGGTCACACCGTTCACAGTGAATCTGGATGTAACTCAAGTCGGCCTGAGCCTGCATCTGTGCTCTAACCGTGGGCCCTCCTGACGGTGCTGGTCAATCCCAGCCCGGAGCCCTATCTCCTGGTTCCTCAACAGAGCCCTTTACATTACACCACAGATTTGCATCATTAGAAATATCCCCAGAGAAGACTTCAAGGAGACGGAGAGGGGCTCTGGGCTCAGGCTGGATGGACGCTGGGAGGCGGGGAGGGCGGGGCCGGCTGGGATGGGTGGGGCCGGGCCGGGGAGGTCAGGGCCCGGCCGCTGAGGCCTGCTGCTCTCTCCCCCTAGTATTTCACCTACAGTGTGCTGCTTAGCCTGCTGGCCTGCTCCGTGTTCCTGCAAATCAGCTGCATTGGGAAGCTGGTGCTTATGCTGGCCATCGAGCTCATATACGTGCTGGTCGTCGAGGTGCCCGGTGTGACGCTCTTTGACAATGCCGACCTTTTGGTCACTGCCAATGCCATGTAGGTGGCACCCTCCTCAGACCCCCACTGGGTCTGGGCATTGCAGGAAGGTGGGAGGAGCAGGAGGATGGGCCCTGGGCTGGGTTGGGGGAGGGGGGCTAGGGTTCAGGTAGAGTGTCCTGTGGCTCCCCACTCTGACCACCTAGTGTTCTCTCTTTTCTCCCTTCCCCAGTGGCACGGTGGCCTGAGGGTGTCTGGCCCCACTGTTCACTCCAGTTTCCTACTCATTCCTGCCCGTGGCCCTCAGATAATTGTCCCTGAGCTTCCAGGGCAGCCTCTGAGGAGCTGTTTTCACTCCAACTGCCTGTGCACCCTGTGCCCAGGGGTCATAGGGTTGGCTAGCAAGGTCTCTGGGAGCAGAGGGACGGCCTCCGTGTTCATGGGCCCTGCGTCCCACCTGGCACCAGGCCCTTGGAAATACATGATCACTGCCCATCCTCAGCCACCCTACGCTGAGGCATTGCTGCCAGGGGCATTGGGTGGTTTGGGCCGGCTCAGAGGCTCCTGCCTGTGAAGGCGAGGGGTGAAGTCCCACAGTCCAGGGGGGCTGGGTGTGGACGCAGGGTCCCAGGCTCTCTAGCTGGCCATCAGCCTGGCCACAGAGTGGCAGATGTCAGATTCCTGAGGGGCAAGACCTCTGTCTAGCTTTGGGTCAAGTTGAGTTTCAGCCTCAGATACACATGTGGTTATTTTTGCATGAGCCTTGTTATTTCTCCCAGTGAAATGGGAATAATAATACCCACAGTAGTAAAATGTATGTAAAGTGTAGTATGATATGCAGTACACATCCCCCCACCCAACACGCACTCCAGAAGCACGAAGAATGTGAGTGACAGGCCTGTCCCTGAGGACATGTGGCAAACTGCTTCTCTGAACCAGGGGAAGGGGCCCATTAATCCCAAAACACGCACCGCGGCCTGCCGTGTTTCAGGCACTGAACTAGGCAGTGAGGCACAGGCACTTCCTGTGACGGGAGTATCACCTGAGAAAATGAAGGTGTAATGAAGGATCTAAGTCAGATTCGAGCGAGAACCTCTGGTGGCTGCGTGGGCTGTGGGCAGACGACCGGGAGGCAGTGCAGGCTGCAGTCAGGAAGGTGGCCTGGGCCTTTCTACCCATAGTGGTCCTGGTGGGAGTGGGAACTTGGCCTCTTTTTTCTTACCTGCTCCTCCCCACAACCCCTAGCCTCCCCTAAGCTCCCCCTCCCCTCTCTTCCCCTCTTCTCTCCACTCCTCCTGCTGAAGTAGCAGCAGAGAATGGAGGTCATTTCTGGGCTGGGTGACCCTGGCTTGGCTCTAGAGCATCCCTGTCCTATAGACGAATAATGCAAACCACAGGTGGAATTCAAAATTCTCTAGTAGCTGTATTAACAAGGCCACATGCACTCGGTCCTACTTTAAGCTCAGTAGCCCCATGTGGTCATTGGCTGCCATCCTGGACGGTGCAGTGTGATCCTCCTCTACCTCCTCTGGGCAGCAAAGGGCTGGGCTGGGAGGGATGGATGTGCCTGGGTCCCCAGGGTCCCAGGTAAGGGCTGGGTAGTGTGTGGTCATGGCGCCCAGATGCTAGGTGGTACTGGCTTTCTGCAAGCCTCCCATCCTGAGAGCTTCCCTGGACCAGGAGGGGTGCTGGGGGTGGGGGTGAGGGAGCACTAGCAGTGGGAGTAGCAGTATTGGACATGGGGGTCAGAGCAGAATGGAGGTCAGAGCAGGGTGGGGCCAGGCCAGAGCAGGGGCATAGCAGGGTGG
>PVJN01035530.1:0-22057 GCA_004026805.1 Lasiurus borealis | reverse complement strand
TGAGCTAGATGGTGTGCTTTTTCAGATGAAGTGGTAAGACGTGATGGAGGCAGGCAAACCCACAGCCAACATGCTAAATAGTGTATGATCATGGAATGAGCTACGGTAATGAAGGGAAGAAAGTGACCCATGGGGGTCGAGGAGCCAGGGGTGACTTCTTAGAGGTGACATTGGTGATGGCCATTGAATGCTGGGGAGGACACAGCATGAAGTCACCCCAAGAGAAACGGGTTTGCAGCCCCGCCTCAGGAACGCTCTGAGCAAAGGCAGGTGGTGGCAGTGCTCACGGAGCCCAGGAGTTGGCGAGCCAGAGGGACCAGCAGAGGGAAAGTGGAAAGTGAGGGTCACATCACAGTCCTGAGGTTCACAGTCCCTGGAAGGGTAGATGCCCATGCTGTGAGAACCTGGATATAGTTGCAGCCATGTTGAAGAGAGCTTTCATTGTGGGGGTTCGCTGAGCCCACATGTGGGGGCCTCCCAGTTGGCCACGTGGGGATGAGTGATTCTGGCTCTGATCCTTCTTGCCCCATCTCCATGGTAGACTGGTGACAGCTAACTTTTATTGAGCACTTCCTATATACGAGGCACAAGTAATAACTAATGTAATTCTCACAACATTTTCAAACAACAAGTCCAAGCTGCCAGTTGCAGTCTAGTCAGTGACAACATGGCTGCGGCCTCTCCCATCATTTCTCCTCTGAGGAGAGAGCAGCCCGTCTCCCCGTTGCCCGTTTCCCAAGGCTGCCCTGCAGATCCATGTGCCGAGTGATGTGGACACACCTGGGAAGCTGCATCATAAAGAGGTTGCAGTTGCTCTTAACGGGAGTGGCCACTGCACTGTAAAGCCCATTGCGCAGGCTGAGCTTTGGGTTAGACACACGCAGGGCTGACCCAGTTCTGTAATACAGTGGTACCTCGAGATACGAGTGCCCTAACATACAAGGTTTTTGAGATACGAGCCATCGAGCGAGCGATTTTTGCTTTGAAATACGAGCAACATTTGAGATAGGAGTAATCTCGCAGATCGGCTGGCTGCACACGACCCACCAGTTTACCGAGACTCGAGCGTCTCATAGTTTCCCCGGCCTCAAGGTTACGGAACGAATTAAACTCGTATCTCGAGGTACCACTGTAATTCCTTGGCAAGCTCGGAGGCCCGCCGGAGCGGCTGGTTTGCATTTGTAAATGGGGATGTTAGACCCTCGATGGGTCGCTAAGGAAGCTGGATGAAAGATTATGAATGAATCACTGGGGGGGTGGTGTAGTAGAGCACGCCATTACTGTATCTTTGGGCCCTTTTAGGCATCTCAGGGCCTATTTGATGTTAAGTATATAGAGAGAGGCTCCGGGTAGAGTGTCCTTCGATGCCAGTTCGTATCAAGGAAGCATAAACCACTTCACTAGTTCTGTTCCCTACAATCTATTCATGGCAGAGTCGCATACTGCTAATGTGAAATAGAGCCATTTATGTGATTGAGGAATCGTCTTGATGATAGACTAATATATATTTTTTTCTTCCCTTTACCAGGATGAAGATGATGGTATGTTCATCTTATTACTTATAACTCATCCCTTCATTTTTTCTGCTCAGGCATTCGAATGAAATTATTTAGTACACCATCAAGTCAATTACATTTGTTAAATTCGTATTAAATATATCATGTGGTACATTGCAAGGCTATAATAAAATGGAACTGTTTGGCTGGATTACCAAAGAGAGCTATTAAGTTCATGCATATCAGTGCACATTACTTAACGGTACAGCGAGTGAGAAATGGCATGCATGGTTTGATGGAAACATGTCTATTGCGCCCTCGCATGCATAGGGATAGAGGATCACCGACTGCAGAAGGATAAGACAGCATGAAATTTGGCTTTCATAAAACTTGTGAATCATTTCTAAAGTGCATATGGTTTCCGATTGATCATTTTCTGCCAACTTAGCATTTCAAAAAAGAAAGCAAAGAGAAATGTGTGTTACAGAGAATGATGTAGAATGGCCGCATTTAAAAATGCATGCTAAAGTGAAAAGTCTCTAGAAAGTCCTTGGGAGGTGGGGTTCCATCCTACAACCACTTCCTAATTACATTTCCTCTTTCTTGGATTTTTGTATCTCTTTTTGGATTAGCCGTTTCTAATGGGGGCGCGGTTCTGGAATGTTCTATGACACTTGGATCCCGATAACCAGCTTTACTTTTTCCTTCTTCCCCACAGTGCATCCAAGACCTTTGCCCCAGCCAACTCTGCTCCCCATGAGTTCCAACACTTTCCCTTCGAGATCCAACAAGCTCTCGCCCAAGCCCGCCTTCCCATCAGGACACGCGTTCGGAGCGTTCTCAGAGAGGTCTGTGCCATGTCCCCACGATCTGACGTAACACCCGGGCCCACTGAGACCCAGCTCATGTGCGGTGACTTGCAGGATCCAGTATATAGCGGGGTCAGAACATGTTGGGTCTTAAGCACCAAAACCCCGCTTATCACAAAGAGCCACACACATGTCCCCAAGATCTAACTTAACACCTAGGCCTACTGAGACCGTGCTCATGTGAGTTGAATTGAAGGAGCTAGTGTATAGTACGTGTAGGTCATAACATGTTGGGTCTTAAGAACTAAAACCACGCTCATCACAAAGAGCCACACATCTTAACCCACTGGAGTCCTCTACGTCTGTGCTCAGGTCAGAGAGGTTCAGAACAGAGTGCCTTATGGTCATTCCAAAGAACGGGCTCTCTGGCAGGCCAAGGAGAATATTTTCACTTTGTGAGTTAACACAGACACACGGTCGCTCAAGAAACGCAGTTATGTGTACCCGGAGTTCACCCTGCACCTCGAGGGGGGGAGAGGGACTCTTCCATGTCCTCGGCAGGTGTGAACAGTTCCCTGTGCAGGCTCCACCCGCAGGTCCTCTCTCTCAGCGGCAGTGACACATCTCAGGGCTCACAACAACGCCGGCCACAGACACGGACAGGAAAGACTCGGGGGTTCCTCCCTCAGCAAGCCCACAGGAGGCCTCTTGGTGTCCCACAAGACCTCTGGCCCTTGGGGCTCACTTCTCCTTTAATATCCAAAGGGAGAGACCCAGTCCCACTCTAAATCCATGAGAAAACTCAACCATCAGCATGCCCCCTCACCCTCCCCCCACCAAATATCTGGAAGGATTCCCATTTTTTAAAATCTTTCTTGGGTGCTTCTTGCTCTGATTTGCCATTGCCCCCTCCCGACCCTTCCAGCGATGCCTCTTCCTCTGCCATGCCTGCCATTTTCCACACCCCACACCGAGCCCCTGCCCTAGCCTTCATTCTTACAAATACCACCCCCAGGAGCTGGCTGAGCAGCGCAGACTTGGGCAGAAGGTTTGGGCCAATGGGTGGGGGCATGGCCATGCAGCATTTGGACAGATGGCATTTAGGGTCCCCAGAATCCCTTTCCCGCTGCTGCAACGTGGTCTCTGTTTCTCACCGGCTCACCCTCTCATTGTCCACTGTGAGGCCCTGGGGGTCCCTTGCTCCCCAACTCCATGCCCAGTACCGTATTTCCCTACCCACGACAGGCCCCCTCCCCAGGGGACTCTGCCATTCCCCAAACTCAAAAGCTCCAAACTGCAGCCACCTGTAAATATGCAGTCACTTGTAAATGCTCGTACTTACCGTTTCCTTGGTTCTGTTGGGCGGCTTGGGAAGTTTGTCGGACTTTGGATGGTGGCGAGATGCGTGCACCTGTCCCTTCTCCGGGCGGTTTCAGGCCTGATGGGAAGGAATCACAGGGGAAGGGGTTTCAGGCCTGTCTCCCTGGTGCAGCCTCCGTCTCCCCGCTGAGCCTGTGCTCTTTCCTCTGCAGCGGCAGCAGCTTCCCGCAGAGCGCCTCCCTGCCTCCGTACTTCTCTCAAGGTTCGTGGTCTGGGACCTGGGGGCCTACTCCGGGCAACATGCCTTCACGACAGGGTTCCCAGCCCGTGCCAGCACCTCTTGGTTTTGTGGGCTCCTAAAGGCCTCCGACCTTCGCATGCAGCACTTTAGTGGGTGTCTCAGTGCGCCAAGGGCTGCTGAAGCACACCTGCTCCGGAAGGTGACCTTGGCCTTTCACCTTCCCAAGGACACCTCCCAGGCCTGCTGTTCTCATCCCGGGCTCGGCCGGTACTGGGCTCTCTCTCCAGTTTGTTTCCACAGTGAACCTACACTTGACTTATAAATTGAGAAACAGGTTTAAAATACAGGTTAAGAGAACCCAGTCCCCAAATTCTAATTTGGTAAGTCTAGGTGAAGCTGTGCCCTTTTTTTAAAAAAATATTTTTTTATTGATTCAGAGAGAAAGGGAGAGGGAGAGAGAGATAGAAACATCAATGATGAGAATCAACTATTGGCTGCTTCTCATACCCCCTACTGCAGTGGTTGGCAAACCGAGGCTCACGAGCCACATGCGGCTCTTTGGCCCCTTGAGTGTGGCTCTTCCACAAAACACCATGGCCTGGGCGAGTCTATGTTGAAGAAGTGGCGTTAGAAGAAGTTTAAGTATAAAAAACTTGGCTCTCAAAAGAAATTGTCCTGTTGATATTTGGCTCTGTTGACTAATGAGTTTGCCGACCACTGCCCTAATGCAACTGGCATGTGCCCTTGACTGGACTCGAACCTGGAATCCTTTGGTCTGCGGGCTGACACTCTAGCCACTGAGCCAAACCAGCGAGGCCGAGGCCTTGCCTTTTAAGTCCTATATCCTCCAGGTGTTCAGAGAGAGAGAGAGAGCAGCAGGGAGCACACTCTGGTTTTAAAAGCTGACAATATCCTCAACGTAATTTCACCATACTGACATTTCTCTTTGTGAACATGTGACACCATAACTACTATCTTCTTTCCTGCCTTGTCACCACCTGGTGGTCGGGAATCCATTCTGGGCGAGGGGGTAGGGGACTAGGAGGGGGGGCCAAAGAGTCTATGAAAGATCTGCCTCTTGCATATTTTTTCTGGTGATCCCATTGGGATGACTATGGCTTTTTCACCAACGAAGCCAGTCACTTCATGTTACGTCACACACGCATTTAAGAAATCATGCGAATCTGTGGCATGGAATTCCAGTGCCGGCTACAGAACACCAGCAGCCCCTGGGGTTTGGAGCAGGTGGGAATTGTTGTTGAACTTGGGCTTCCTGAAATGTTAGCTGCTGGAAACAACTGCCAGAGCATTTGGGGGGAGGGGTGTTACGACAGAAGTGAGAGAGGGCTGACAGTAAATTAACTTCCAAATGAAATGCTGTGCTTTTGAAGGTGCTGGCAACAGACCGCCGCTCAGGTCAGAAGGCAGGAACTTGTCCCTGCCAGTTCCAACCAGACCCCGGCCATCGTCCCCTGGGGAAGAAGAGGTTAAATCACACGTATGTTTGCATTACATTTTCATTTTCCCCCAGCAACTGAATCACCATAAACTCCCACTGAATATTCTTTTGTACGTTTATCTTCTTGACCTTAATTATATATATAATGGCTTTCAAAGAGGAAGGGAGAGGGAAGAGAGATGGAAATATCAATGATGAGAGAGAATCATTGATCAGCTGCCTTCTGCGTGCCCTACACTGGGGATGGAGCTTGCAATCCAGACATGTGCTCTCACCAGCCATAGAACCCAGACTTCCTGGTTCATAGGTCCATGCTTAACACCCAGTGAGCAGTGCCATGGCTGGGCATGGCCTTAATTTGTTTTTAAGTGAAAATAATGAAAAAGGAGGATCCAGGTGAAAAATATATTCCTTTTTCTTGGTGTTCTTTAAGACTTTTCCAATGGCAACTGTGTTTTGCACTTAATGAGTACCATAACCCTATTTTTCATCTGTTTCCTAGTGTATGACCTTGAATAACTTGCTTAAATGCTTGTTGATTCAGTTTTTTTTCATTAAGTCTATTATTCTATTAAACTGAAGAAATTATTACATCTATATTTTTCCTGATTTGAGATTCCATTATATAAGGAATACTTATTTGCAGGTACCTTTAAGCTAGCGTCATGATAAAAAGCAGTTTGCAGGAAATACCTTCTATTTAGCCTTCCCTGAATGATTCTGTATTGAATGAAGAAAACAAACGTTTCACACCTCCTGGAATGGAGGTGGTGATTTATGAAAATGATGACTTGGAGGCCTTTCTTTTTTCCTTTGTTATGTAACTGCACAATTTAGTCGGTATTTTAAAAATTTACATTTTCAGAACTCATTAAGTGAAGAGTGGTACGTTTCTTATATTACCCGGCCGGAGGCAGAAGCTGCTCTTAGAAGGATAAACCAGGTATGTGCTAACATTTATTTTTAAGTATAAATATTAATGGCAGGAGAAGAAGGGGACTGGCTTTTACTGAGTACCACTTACAGGCTAGGGATTCTGCTAGATTAACCGAGGGGACCTGTTAGTACTGGCTTCACACATCCCAGCAGCTACTCCAGTGGTTCCTGGGGTCCGGGAAAAATCTCCGTGAAGGCCGCACTGGGCTGGCAGAATCGCAGATCTTATCATCAAAAAGGCCCAACTTGTCTAGGAATCATACAGGGTCCAAAGAAGACTCCCCCAAAGTTCCAGCATCTTACCGGTTCAGGCTTCCTCTTCACACTCAGTAGCCATTCACACGGACAGGAAGAGGTCACGGCCAGGCCCTCTCCTCTGGAAGTGTCCAGCTGCCCTGAAATGTTGTCAGGTCTTAACCAGATGTCTTGTCATCCGGTGCTGAACTTAACCTTAAAGCTACACGAATCACAGAAGAGAAAGCAAAGACCCTTCATCTTTCACATCTGGAGTCCACAGCAAGGCTTCTCAACCTTAACTGCACCCGCAAATCGCCTGGGGGAGCTTGTTAAAATCTTGCTCCCTGGGTCTCACCTGGAGAGGGTCTGGCTGAATTAGTCAGGGGCGCTGTGGGTGCACGGGGCTGGGGGTGGGGGTGGGGGTCTTCAAAACTCTCCAGGTGATTCTAAAGTGAAGTCAAGCCTCTACATCACTGATCCAAGGCTATATATATTTTTTTCTATGAAGATGTTCTGAGCGAAATTTACTCATTAACTTGGAATGGAAAGCACGAGGGAAAGCCATTAATGCAGATCGATGGCTCTATAAAGACATCCTGATTCACTACACGGAGAGAAAGTAGCTTAAGTGCGTTCTTACTAATTAACTCTAACTTAGTCTCATTATCTTTACAGCATTCAGATTAGATAGCAATAATTTATGGAATGAAAATTTAAAGTACTGGACGAATCACAACACTACTTGAGGAAATACCAGAGAAAAAGTATAAGCACAAAGACAGTCCACATGCAGTTTTGTTCAGGGATACTACACTCCCCCTGGAGGTCAGGAGGTTTAAAATTTCAAGGCGTTTGGGTGTTTTCTGACTTTGGCTGAGGGAAGAAGGGCAAGAAAATTAGCTCCCAGGAGTAGGGACCTACAATGGTACCTCCAGATACGAGTTTAATTCGTTCCGTAACCTTGAGGCGTGGGAAACTATGAGACGCTCGAGTCACAGTAAACTGGTGGGTTGTGTTTTGCTGGCCGATCTGCGAGATTACTCCTATCTCAAATGTTGCTCGTATTTCAAAGCAAAAATCGCTCACTTGACGGCTCATATCTCAAAAATCTCGTATGTTAGGGCACTCATATCTCGAGGTACCACTGTATATCCTTAGTTGACCAAGTCTTTATCTCACCTGGCCCTGGAGCCACACAGCCACCTACATGTTTTATCCCCAAGGAGGCATCCCTTTCCATCAGAGACTGCGAAGACTGAGTTAGACCTTTCTCTGCTGTCCTTCCCCATAACCATTCCTGGGGTTTTAGCGGTTTGGGACCTGACTGTTCACCGGCGTGGTTTGGCCCACCACTGACATACCGTTCCCATCCCCACACGAATGTTTCCTTCTAGGACGGCACTTTTCTGGTGAGAGACAGCTCCAAGAAAACAGCAAGCAACCCGTACGTCCTCATGGTGTTATACAAAGACAAGGTCTACAACGTCCAGATCCGTTACGTGGAGGAAAGCCACGTTTACATGCTGGGCACTGGGCTCCGAGGGAAGGAGGTAAGGACCTCAGTTGCAAAATGCACCCCAATTCTCTTGTTATGCCTCCCTGCATGCCTACCAAATGGAATGTTACGGTAACATTCTTTGCAGGTCCATGCTGTAGGGCAGCTTTAGTTAAATCATGTTTGTGAAGCCCTTCATTTACTGAAAAGAATTAAAATATTAACAGTAGCCACACCTCTACCACAGGAATCTTTCTTTTACCTTTTATTCCATACTAGAGGCCCAGTGCACAAAATTTGTGCATGGCAGGGGGTGGTGTATGTCTCTTAGCACAGCCTGCACCCTCTCCAATATGGAACCCCTCGAGGGATGTCTGACTGCGCATTTAGGCCCGATCCTACTGGGATCGGGCCTAAACGGGCAGCTGGACATCTGCCTGCTTGCCGTCGATTGCCCCTAACCACTTCTGCCTGCTAGCCTGATCACCCTCTAACAACTCCCCTGACAGCCCGATTGATGCCTAACTGCTCCCGGCCAGCCTGATTGCTCCTAACCGTCCTCCCTTGCAGGTCTGGTCCCTCCCAATTGTCCTCCCTTTCTAGTCTGATCTTCAACTGCCCTCCCTTGCAGGGCATCTTGTGGTGGCATCTTGTGTCCACATGGGGGCAGGATCTTTGACCACCTAGGGGCAACCATCTTGTGTGTTGGAGTGATAGTCAATTTGCATATTACTCTTTTATTAGGATAACCTAAAGTCACATGTGCAACTTTTGAAATCAGAATATATATGTAAACATTTACATTTTTCAAGAGAGATCTAGTTGAATGGTGTCAAAGGCAGGTCCTTTCTCAGTCATTTTTGCCACTTAATTTCCATGTAAGATTGCAGAGTATTTATAAGGCTATATTTTAAATCAACAAATGGAAAAGGGAAAACAGAATATTTGTTGTGACTATTTAGATACTTGGTTCATTTCCTACTAAAACTGGAGGTTTGGCCAATGAAGGTGGCCAAATAGCCAAAGACGTCTTCCTCTGTTCAGCCGAGGTTTATACCAGTCACTTTTTGGGTGTAATCAGTTTATATGAGGAAAGCCTTTCAGGGCTGCTTTTTGCAAAGGAAACTAACAGCTAAATTTACTGCTCCAAACATGTTCTTTAAGTTCAAAGTTCTAGGAGGGAGGATCAGCCGAGCCAAACATTCCCAGACTGAGAAACAGCCCACCATAATTTCCGTTTCACTCCAAAAAATGTTTAACTTACAATCATGTAAATGAGTAGGAAAAAAAAAAACCCACGTGATTCTGGTCAAGTGTTTGAATCACAGCTGCCCTGAGGGAGTGCCTAGCAGAGTGGTCTTAGAGGAAGTGCATGGTCCTATCAGGATCCCTAGGTGACTTTTGATCCACCTAGAAGGATGGATGGAGTTTTCCCAGCCTGGCCATCGGGGATAGGGTGATCCAGGCACTGAATGCAAAGATTCGGCTACAGAGCCCTGTGAGTATGGGGGTGGCAGTGGACAGGCAGCAGAGAGATCGTGAAGGAACTGTTATGCCATGTTGCAGATGTCCCTCTGGACACCAGGGACAGTGACCTCCTGATTCCACCTCCTTATATGTTAATGATTGAGATATGGGACTCAGAAACCAAAATGAAAAACACCAAGAGAAGTAAAGGCATCATAATTAGACCCCTCTATATATGATCCCCTGTATGAAGTTAAAAAAATTAGTCATATATATACATATATGTATCTATTCACTGAGTGGTCAGATTATGATCTATGAACGCATTATAATCTGGCTAATATATTAGAGGCCTGGTGCATGAATTTGTGAATGGGTAGAATCCAGCCAGCCTGGCCAGGGGGAAGGGACATGGGCGGTTGGCTGGCCTGCCTACTAGTGGAACTTCCGGTTGAGGGGACAATTTGCATATTAGCCTTTTATTATATAGGATATACACTAAGTGGCCAGATTATGTGTTCAGAGATCATAATAATCTGGACACTCAGTGTATATATAGTCTTTTATCCATAGTATATTGGATGCTGGTGAGGAATCATTTTTTCCAAGTCCTACAGCCAAAATCATTAAAACATTTGTCAAATTTTACATTAAGAAAATAAAAAATCCTCCTAACTTCAAGAGGTAGGATATCATGCAGATTAAAAAACTGAGGGTGAAATTCATGCTACCTGCTCCAGCATTGATTTATCTCTGTTTCAAATCTTTCAGGACTTTTTGTCTGTGTCAGATATTATTGACTACTTCCGGAAAATGCCGCTCCTGCTCATCGATGGGAAAAACCGAGGTTCCAGATACCAGTGCACGTTAACCCATTCAGCGGGTTGCCTGTAGCACGTTCATTGCCGAGCAGGCGAACCTTCCCTGACTGTTGCCAGTGCGGACAATCAGCCAACCGTGGTGGCTGGACAAACACTTAGGACTGAATTGAACCCCTCAAATCAGCGGTTCTCAACCTGGGGGTCGCGACCCCTTTGGGGGTCGAATGACCCTTTCACAGGGGTCGCCTAAGACCATCAGAAAATGACGATATTTACATCATGATGCATAACAGTAGCAAAATTTCATGGTTGGGAGTCACTACCACGAGGAACTGTATGCAAGGGTCGCGGCCTTAGGAAGGTTGAGAACCACTGCCTCAAATGAACATGAGGATTTGGTCCTTTTGCTTAACCATGTGTTTGAAATGAAGACTGTCACATGTCCCATAATTTATTTATTATTCTTCAGTGTTTGTGAAGTGCATGAGTGATAATGTGCACACTGGCACTATAGTTGTGCACTGTAATAATTTGTACAAATAATGTGCATTTTTGATACCTGTTTCAAAGTACAGTAGTCGCCACAGCTACAAAAATAAGTTGGGGCAAGTTTCAAAACATTTAAACAATAATAGCTTTTGTTATCACATAAAACTGAGTTTTTGATAGCGAAATCTTGTCACAGTGGCAACCATGAGTTTTTATATGAATACTAGTAATTTGAAAATTAGTAAAAGTAACTTTCTTAGCAGCAATAATTTAAAAGGCTTCAAAAATATTTCATCCTTTCTTATTCGGTGTTTCTTTTCATTGGGGGAATTTTTGTATACTTTTTTATGAAAAGATAAATGCATGTTGGAATAACTTGCTAGGATTAAAATTAATTTGCCTTTTGCTTTACTTTTGAGTTACTAAAACAATGTTATTGACTTTACTGTTTGGTCCGTACTATTATATTTTTGTTTTAAAGCAAACTTAAGCTTTAAATACAAAAAGAAAACATTTAAAATCCAATACACTTGGATTTAAGTATAAAGAGGCATGTACTGGGTCATGAGACTTGGAAGTCCATGGTAAGAGTGGACTTTCTTCCAGCCACTGGTTGTTCTGGTCATTCTGCCATTTGGTCACTTGGCTTTTATATACATACTAGAGGCCCAGTGCACGAAATTCGTGCACGGAGTGGGGGTATCCTTCAGCCCAGGATGTTTAGGATTTGGTTGTAGATTTTACCAAAAGTCTTCCTGGGAAGATGAAAAAGCAATGAATATGCACAGATAACCTTTCTTCCACCTCTTTTTATCCCCCTGACAATTGTCATAAAGACCTTTTCCTCATCCTTCCCATAAGAGCTTTATAAATCCTGAAAAGCAATGCAGTGTTTTCCTTCGCCAACATATCTCACTTAACAAGCAGTAGACATTTTGCAAAACAAAAACCTGGCATTCAGTGATTCTTCAAGTTTTCCCTTTTGGACCCTTGGTTATTCTTCCACAACTTTTACTAAGAAAAATTGTTTTCCCCTCTGCTTAATCTACATGTTTTCTGAGTGGCAAAGAATATCTTGCAACATCATTTCATGAGCTAATAGAACATGGAAGGGATTAAGAGTGTCACTGGGTTAAAACTGACAATTTGCTATGATAATTGTGTGGATACTTTTAACCAATGATGATAAAAATGATGTTTCACAAAACATCATCCTTATAGGCCAAAGTTCTCAATTTAGGGTCCAGAACTAGGGAGTTCTAAGGCTGAAAAACTTGCACTTATTTATATATTTATTCAATAGGATTTTCAACAAGTATTTATTCAGTGCCTGTTCTGTGTTAAATACTGAGCTTGGTGCTGGGTAGTGAGTCTAGCAACCATAAGTTCTGTTATGGAGTGAGCTGACTTTGTCTCTTGCTTCATAGTATTCTATCTTTTATATAAAAAAACTAGAGGTCTGGGGCATGAATTTATACACTGGTGGGGTGGAGTGGGGTTGAAGGGGCCAATTAGGGGTAGGGCCAGCTGGGAGGAATTATTTTTTGTCAAAGATCTTTGCAGGATGTATACACGTTTGCTATTGGCTTTCAGATGAGTTGAAGTTTCCAAGGCACTTTAGTGTCAGGGACACTTACCGCTTGTTTCTAAACCTCTTCCTAGACAGGGAATGTGGTTTAGTTCCCTGCTGACAAACCCTCTAAAGAGAGGCCATGGTGTGATGTGGCTGCCCTCTTTAGTGGTAGGCAGTGGAGAGAGAATGCAGGAAAATGGAGGTTGTGCTGGGCACCTCTCCTGGACACCTGTCTGATGGTCCAGACTATGCGCAGTTTTCCTCCCGATTCTTCATCATTCTGGTTCCTGGTCTATAAAGGCTAGAGAGCATTTACTTACTTAAAATCACTGAAGATCACACTTCAGTGATCAGGTTGGGGGGGCCATCAGGAGTGGGGCCAACAGGGGGATGGGCTGTGGATAGTTGGCTGTCCAGCCCCACCCCTGATTGGGCCACTTGGCCACTGCAGTGCATGTCATAGCCACCAGTCATTCTGGTCATTCTGCCATTCTGTTCACTTGGCTTTTATTATATCCATATATAATATATAAAAGCCAAGCAACCAGAACGCCAGAAAGACTGGAATGATCAGAATGACCGGTCATTATGACGCGTACTGTGGTGGCCAACAGCCCAATTGAGGGCCCTAATAGGCCTCCCAACCTCCCATGGCCCCTTCCCTGGGCCGGCCAGCTCCCCATCCTGATTGGGGACAAGGCCAGCCAGCCAACTGCCTGTAGCCACTCCTCTCTGGCCAGCCCCACCCCCAAACAGCACCCCTATTTGGGGCAGGGCCATCCGACCTTCTGTGTCCCCTCCCCACCCCAGTCCAGCCCCGATCAGCCCCCATTAGGGCAGGCCAACGGGAGCCCACCCGTGCATGAATTCATACACCAGGCCTTTAGTCTAAAATGAAGGGCATGATAGATTTTAAAGCAACTGTTTGGTAGTGAATCATGTTTACATGATAAACCAAAACCTATTAAGACTTCTTTGGTGGAAAGGGACAAAAATAAGGAAGTTTAGGATAAAGCTATTGTAAAACTAAAAGCTAACCCTTGGCCATGACTGAAATCAGGGGTGAGTACCTGATGTTTTCATGACTAGCATTCTTCCTCCCCTTCTTCAGGCAGGGGCAACTCCATCGTTCTGGTAGGGTCTTCTCCTCCTTCGGTCACTGACCTGGCATATGCCCCAGCCTCACCAATCACAGTTGCTTAGGACCCTGCTCAGGAATAAGAATTTTAACCAAAGCTGGCATCCTTCTCTGGAATGCTAAACACAAAGGCTGCATTAGAGGTTCTCTCTCCTCCAGGGATTTGCACACCTGGAATAGTCTGCACACCTGAAGTTATCTGCTACCATGCCTCTATCCTCCTTTTGTCTTGTGAAGGAAACCAGTCCATAACAGGAGAGGAGGAGACCACTGCACAGAAACAGAACCGGGACAGGGACATCTGGTCAATTAGCGGAGTCCTTGACCCCTACTCCCACCATGGATTTCCAAGTCACGTGATCCAACACATGCTTCAGTTAGCACCTGTTACCAGGAGACATCTCATTAACATAAACCCATACCACCCATTTATAATTTAGCGACTCTCCTTCAGCCTGAGCCAAAATCAAGCTTAAGGCAAATGATAAGCAGTGTCACAGGGCCAATTTCCAATGTCATCCCCTTGCCATTAGTGAAATAGATGAGCTATTCTTTGAAATATTAAAACAATAATACAACAGCCTTCAGGAACATAAAATGATTATTTATAACCGAGTTTATTTTATTAAGTATATTAGTCAACTCAGTTCTCCAAGATACTTGTTAATTCAACAATACATAGTTATAAGTTCACAACAGATAAGTAAGAAATTAGGAAGAAAAGCGGTTAGAAGCAAGGGATACATCCGACAGTTTAAACTCTTCAAAGAGGGGCTTGTTTCTTTCCGTTTCCTTGGAGTCCTCTGTCTTCGCAGGGTGATTGAAATGTAGAGTAAGGTCACAAAGCAGTAACTGGGAGCGCTCTGTGTAAAACAGTAACAGAAGGAATCATATTGTAGCACTTAGGTCCGAGACAACTATTGTTGCTTTTAAGAGCTATTGCCTAATTCGTGGTTTAGTTTTCTTTTAAGTGATTATTGATCAAACCACAAGTTAGGTGTGCTTATTGTAACTTCAAGTCAAATTTCTGTACTCTAAATTAAGCATGACAAAAATTAACTAGAAGGGTTCTTTAGCCCAACTTGTCAGCTATCTTACTAAACTGCAACTTGATGTATGCAAATTTTATTTAAGCTTTTAAAACTTATCATTCTGTGTGTTCCACATGCACATAGTATGAGGAATCAAATAGGTCTATGAGGCATGCTAAAACACTTGCAGTTTTACCTCCCCAAAGCAACCACTTCTAACTTTTGGAGCTCATTTTGTTTTTATTGCTTTTGTTGTTTTATGTCTGTGGAGTTTTTTTATATATTTTTTTTTCTTTTGAGGTGAGGGCTGGAATACCTCCATATTTCTAAATAACATGCATATTTTATTTTTTCAAATTCAAGTATTACCTATCTGCTCATGATTACAGAAGATGAAGATATAATTCTTTTTATTCATGCCCATCCCCAATATACTTGAGTAGTTTTTGCTAGCTCATTATTTAATGCTTAAAATTATACATAATGTAAATATTCTTCATAGCTGAGTCTTGTAATATGACATTTCCTTTCCTTTAAGATACCACCCAGCTAGTAAATTTCATTTTTCATTGCTTAAATTACCATGAGCATATCTCAAATGCCCCCCAGTTGGGTAAATCTCCTCTCCCAGTACAGTCAAGTGCTTAACTACTCTTCAGTGGGAAGTCTCTCCTCTCCAGAGCCTTCTGACCAATGCCCTTCAGGACCGCTGCACAGGTGGCATCCTGGGCACTCCCTTTACCCTCCCTCGTCTGGAGCATTCTTTTTCCAGAATCTCAAGTCTTTCTCTTTTTCGTCTGCATCCTTGTTGGGTGGAATACAACCTTAGTAACTTCCTGAGGGGGAAAACTGTGTCTGAGAAGTTCTTGCTCAATACCAATGCTTAGTGGATTCACTGAATACAGAAATCGAGGTTGGAAATCATGTTTCTTCAGATGTCCAAGGCGCTGCTGCATTTTCTCCCAGCTTCCAGTGTGTCACTATTGAGAATTTTCAAACTTCTCTTGTTTCTCTTCAGAAGCTTCAAAGATCTTTTGTTCTCCCAGTGTTCTGAAGCCTTACGGTACTGTATTTTGGTGTGCATTTTCATCCATTGTGTTAGGCTGTTTCACTGTAAAAACTCATACCCTTCAACTCTGGAAGAGTTCCTCAGGTTGTTTCTTTAATAAATTTCTCCTCATCCATTGTCTATGTTCTAACACTCTTATTTATTGGATATCAGACTTCATTTTGCCTGGTTTGTCATTTCCCCCCTGAAATTATTATTATTTTTTTTTTTTGCTTTATACTCTAGGGCAGTGGTCGGCAAACTCATTAGTCAACAGAGCCAAATATCAACAGGACAACGATTGAAATTTCTTTTGAGAGCCAAATTTTTTAAACTTAAATTTCTTCTAACGCCACTTCTTCAAAAAAGACACGCCCAGGTCATGGTATTTTGTGGAAGAGCCACACTCAAGATGCCAAAGAGCCGCATGTGGCTCGAGAGCCACGGTTTGCAGACCACTGCTCTAGGCGCTAGGGTATTTTCTTATTTATTATCTTTAACCCTCTACAGAGTCTATTTCTATTATCGCATTTTTAATTTCCAAGAGCTCCCTCTGTTCACAAATATTTTTTGTAGTTTTCATAGACATAGCATCTCCTCGATGGATATTAAAGTTTCTCGGAGTTCTCATTTCCCTTCATAATTTGTTTTTCTCCTCCTTGATGGAATCTATTTATTGTCTCCGCTGTTCATAGTAGATTCTGTCCTCAAATGTCTGTGCCACAGCTGTTTTCTCATACGTGTGGCCGTGTCACCATAGACAGAGAAGCTTTTTGCCTTGGGAGGCGGTATTGTAGGCTGGTCTGACGGGGTGGCTCATGGGAAACCTGTGCTATCAGTATTTTTAGGTCTTTTCTCTTAGGCTGACCATATTCCTGAAAGAAACATCTGCTTGAGGGTATAAATCAGGCTTCTGGAGTTTTTATAGGCCAGTGGGAGGAGAAAGCTAGAGGTCAATTTGGTCTGAATACCCTCATTTTTAGTACAGTACTCGCCCCCTCAGGTGGTGACCGATGGCTGCAGGCCAGGGACCCCTGGTTTTACCCTCTCGTGGACTAAACCTCGCGTCTCTGTCACGGAGAAACAGCTGCCCAGTTCTGTAGAGAGGAAGAGACCTTAGGGGCCTATATGCCTTCTTAAACATTTAGAATGAATTAAGCAAAGCTAACCAGATTTCTTTACATAGGACTCCTCGGTGTCTTTGCTAATGTGTACTGTAAATCTGTTGGAGAAATACAGAGATTATGCACTTCCCAAACTTAAGCCCCAGAAGAATGTGGGCTCCACTGTTACTGCACCCATCTGTTAACATGCCTCAGGACAGCGGGTTCGCAGAGCAAAGTCTGGGAAACGCTGCTCTGGGAGGAACGGGTGGAAATAGCATAACGGCGCTCACTATGTGCTCCTAACTGACAGCCACCCTCCTCCTCCTCTTGGTGGCACACTCTGCCTCCATGTGGTGTTCCTCTCCTCCTCAGCCTCAGCAGTAAGTTCTGACTGGTCCACACTGGTCTTGGCAGTCCCTTCCCCTTGGCAGTAGCTGCTGCCCACAGTTGCCTTCGATTTGTATCTGGTCAATGACAGGAAAGGGGAAATGTGCGGAGGGATCTGGGAAAGGCTATGTAAAGAGAAGAGGTAGAGGTGGTATCTGGCCATGTCTGCAGGTAATGACCATGAGGAGTGATGAACAGAGTGAACATGACAGAGAAGGAACCCAGTAGCCGATGAAGTTTCTAAAAAACTGAATTCACTGTAGGCTGGCCCACCCTGGATCTTCTTGCTGTTTTCCTAACTTATAAGTATGATAAGTTGGTATATTTTTACATGTAGCTGATGGTGTATAATTAACACAAAGACTATCTTCAAATATCTAAGAGATGTCAAAAGAACTACATAATCTATGTAGTTTTCAGGGTTAGAAGTAGGACCAGCAGGTGAACAGAATGGGGAGCAGATGCAGCTAGTCCATAAGGAGCAGCAAATTTAAAATGGAACAGGGTGACTGGTGAGTACCCCGACACAGGAAAGTTTGGTCAGGGACAGATTACCCCTAGAAAAGTTCAGTCGTGGAAATTCCACATGCCTGGGGTAAAACAGAATATGTCTGCGAGGTGAGTGCCCAAACATGGTGCCCTCTGAGGTCTAATCCAATGCTATGAGTCTGTTTCAAAAAGAAGAGCCCTTAACTCACAGAACCAAACAAACTTCTAATTTTTAATTGGGAAGGAACCTTAGGGGCTTAGTAAGGATTACTGGATAAAGACACTGAATTTTGTAGAATGTGACATTGTCATGTAAGTTTGTTGAAAGGAAGAAAAGACAGTCATTTAGACCCATGATCAGCAAACTGCAGCTTGAGAGCCAGATGTGGCTCTTTGGCCCCTTGAGTGTGGCTCTTCCACAAAATACCATGGCCTGGGTGAGTCTATTTTGAAGAAGTGGCATTAGAAGAAGTTTAAAAAACCTGGCTCTCAAAAGAAATTTCAATTGTTGTACTGTTGATATTTGGCTCTGTCGATTAATGAGTTTGCCAACCACTGGCGTTAGACAGTATCATTAGCTTGTTAGGGTAAAGGATAGGAATTGAATCTGGCTGAATCCTAGATCAATGCTTAAACATAATTCATCTTTAGAGATCTAGTTCACACTATAATGTAAGCATTTCTTAAGAAACAGAAAAGTCCTAAATAGTGGGCAAAATTCACTAACACCTCAGCAGAAGCAAAAATGGCTCTACTACTTATTTTATAACAATGACATGCAAACATTTTAGTTTAGTGATTCCATACTCACCTTTCATCTTCTTCAACTCCAAAGAAATTGTATTAATATTTTTAATTATGGCTTCCACATTTTGCCTATGGTCAGAAACATCACTGTTCAACATCTGATTTTAAGAGAGAAACAAAAACAGTGTAAAATTAGAAGCATTTATGTGCTATTAAAATACTTAAAATTTCAATACTTCTAAAAGAAAAACCTATTATTTCAGATAAAAAAATCAAATAATTGTGAAATAGTAGTCTTTATAAATACAATTCAAACATAAAAGATATCAACTTATGTTAATACTAAAGGCTCAGTGCATTAAATTTGTGCGGGGGGGGGGGCATCCCTCAGCCCAGCCTGCACCCTCTTGCAATCAGGGACCCCTAGGGAGATGTCCCTCTGCCGGTTTAGGCTTGATCCTGCACGGTTCCCTGCGATCCAGGACCACTGGCTCCTAACCGCCTGCTTGCCTGATCGCCCCTAACTGCCTCTGCCTCAGCCCCCCCACTTGCCCCTGCTATTGTTTCATCTGGAAGGTCGTTTGACTATCTGATCTAATTAGCATATTACGCTTTTATTATGATAGATTTTCTCAACTCAAAACACCTCCAACTGGAAATATTAAGGCAAAGTTTCTTCTTTAATCAAACCATTCCCACAAGATGGGGCTCTAAATGGGGAGATGCAGATAACCCCCTTCTCAACAAGCCTCCGCACTCATAAACTCCCTGACCCCTGAGCCATCATTGTTTACACGGAAGTCACTGTCCTTTTCTAACTTATTCTTTTTTTCCCTAACTTATTCCTGAGTGATAGGGTCCCCGTAAAAAAAAATTTTTTTAAAGAGATGATAAAATTCAAAATAAGATTCCACTATAATTCACTGACTTAAGAGGATAGCACAAGGACCACTTCTATTTTAGGGAAGGGAATTAGGGCAACCCAGTTCTACCTCTGAATTTTGGTTGAGAGAAATCCGTCAATCAACATGTTACTGTCATGTACAGCACATT
This sequence comes from Lasiurus borealis, assembly GCA_004026805.1. Lineage (NCBI taxonomy): Eukaryota > Metazoa > Chordata > Mammalia > Chiroptera > Vespertilionidae > Lasiurus > Lasiurus borealis. The sequence continues at coordinate 2,715 of PVJN01035530.1, read as the reverse complement.
TATTTATTTATTTATTTATAAATATATTTTATTGATTTTTTACAGAGAGGAAGGGAGAGAGATAGAAAGTCAGAAACATCCATGAGAGACATCGATCAGCCACCTCTTGCACGCCCCACAGTGGAGATGTGCCTGTAACCAAGGTACATGCCCCCGACCGGAATCGAACCCAGGACCTTTCAGTCCGCAGGCCGACGCTCTATCCACTGAGCTAAACCAGTCTCGGCTACAGCACAGATATTTAAACAATGGCATCAGAATCAAACATGTAGGTGGGTCGCGGGAAAGCAAACTAACTTGAGCCATTCAGATCTCTCAAAACACCTGAAGAAGAAGCCGCGGTCAACCGTCAGCACACCCCGCGCCAGCAAAGTGCAAGGTGGGCGGCCGGTCAGAGGCCGGGATGGCGCTTGTCCAAAATAATGAAGACAATTCTTTCCCTGCCTCCGCCTTCCCTGGGTCAGAGGGAGGTATCCTTTCCTCGCGCTCCCTGCAGGGCCACTGCAAAGGAAGTAACATTTTCACTTTCAGGACAATGAATGAAACTCACTCGGCCGGTGTGGCTCAGTGGATAGAGCGTCGGTCTGGGGACTGAAGGGTCTCAGGTTCGATTCCGGTCGGGGGCATGTACCTTGTTTGCGGGCACATCCCCAGTAGGGGGCGTGCAGGAGGCGGCTGATCATGTCTCTCTCTCTCATAGATGTTTCTGGCTCTCTATCCCTCTCTGTAAATAATCAATAAAATATATTAAAAAACAAAAACAAAAAAAACAACTCACTCGGCATTTACCCATAAGCCCCTGGGCGCCACAGCGGGAATGGCAAACCGAAGGAGAGATTACAGGGGGCGGGCGGGGATAGTGGAATCAACTTTAAAAATGAGTGTAAATTTAAAAAAAGGAAGAGAGAGCAAGGAGGAAGTAGATTTCACCAGATGGACAGTGAAATGCCCAAGAAGGCTGACCCTCCGGCCACCCATGGGCGGGCAGAAGTGCGCCAAGAGCCCGCGTCACCGGCCAGGGCGGGGCTGCCTCGGCCTCCCCGCGAGGCGGTCACGCCACTTCCTGTCAGCAGCGTCTTCCCAGGAGGTGGGAGGTGGGGACCAGGCGCGGCCGAGGCCGGACACCGACACGCAGGCGCCAACCCCGTAGCCGGAAGCAGACACACCCAGGGTCGCACCGACACGCAGGCGCCAACCCTGCAGCCGGAAGTAGACCCACCCGGGCCCGCACCCGCCTTCTAACCGCCACCCCCTCCTCCTCCGCCCGAAAGACACCCATGAGGGGGCCCATCCAACCCTCCTGGGGGTCCAAGAAGGAGCCCTAGAGAAACCGAAGGAAACAACAGGGATCCCGGGAACCGCCTTCGTGTGACCCCGGACACAATCGCTGGCCCTGCTGGCCCGGCCTGCCAACCACCCCACCACGCGGCCACCCCCCGGGGGCTCCAGCCGCCAGGCCCACTAGCTCCGGCACTGAAGACGGACCCTAGGGGGCAGCCTGGACCTCCCAACAGTCTCCACTGTCCCGTCCGCCTCACCCCAAACCGGATGCGGGTGAGTAAAACCCAGAGGCCCCGGCCCGCCCGCCACCTGGCGCACCTCACAACCCGCCAGGCCCGGGGTCACTGCAGCTCTGACCCCGAGAGGGGTGGGGCGAGCAGCCAGAAAGAAGGGGAGAGAGCTTTCCGATTCGCCAGCTTCTCTGCCTGGTGCATTCTGGGAGTTGTAGTCCCTCGCAAGAAGGACGGCCATTTTCTGTTGCTTTCAGGTCTGCAGGGGAGGGAGATTATACAAAAATATAGGGGGCGAGTGGGGATAGTGAAATTAACTTTAAAAATGAGCAATGAATGTACATTTAAAAAAAAAAAAGAAGTCTGGGCCTCACCCGTGCTTCCCTCCGCCAGAGCCTGGTCTCCGTTTCCTCGCATCTCCCGGGAGACGCCCCTGCGGGAGGAATGGCGGGACCAGGCTGACAGTGGCGGGCGCTGCGGGGCGCACAGAAAAGGCGGGCGGGCGGGAAGGTGCCGGCATCCCCTCCCTTCTGTGCGCCCTGCATGTGCGAGGCGCTTTGCAGGCCTCGCTGCCTTTCCTGTTCACGCATCGGAGGGCGGGGAAGGCCTACGCCATCGCTCGTTTCGCTATCAAGAGGCGGGGAAACGCTTTAATCATCATTTGGGGTCCAAAGGTCCGCACTTGGACGGGGACGCCGAAACCGGTGTGGCTCAGTGGATAGAGCGTCGGCCTGCGGACTGGAAGGTCCCGGGTTCGATTCCGGTCAAGGGCATGTATCCTGGTTGCGGGCACATCCCCAGTAGGGGGCGTGCAGGAGCCGGCTGATTGATGTCTCTCTCTCATCCATGTTTCTAACTCTCTATCCCTCTCTCTTCCTCTCTGTAAGAAATCAATAAAATATATATTTAAAAAAATCTTAAAAAAAAGACTTGGACGGGGAATAACTCTCCTTGTGTAGTTACACGATCTTTAGTGCCTCTGTCGTGTGCAGATAGTAACTGCCTCCCAGTGGTCTTCCGAGGGTTAAAGAGCGAGGATGCATCGGCGGGGCTGGGCAGAGGAGGTGCCCCATCCATGGGCGCCGCCCTCCTTCCTCTGCACGTTCATGGAGGAGGACAGCGCGCAGAGGGGCTGGGAGATGCTCACCGCCGGCTCCCTGCCACAGAGAGGCTTGAAAAGCAAGTCTCCCCCCCCCCCCCCCCC
>PVJN01035529.1:0-22057 GCA_004026805.1 Lasiurus borealis | reverse complement strand
ATGGATGGATGGATGAATGGATGAATGGATGGATGGATGGATGGATGGATGGATGGATGCATGGATGGATGAATTGATAGATGGATGGATGGATGGATGGATGGATGGATGGATGAATGGATGGGTGGGTGCATGGATGGATGAATTGATAGATGGATGGATGGATGGACGGAAGGATGGACGGACGGACGGATGGATGGATGGACGGATGGGTAGGTGGGTGGGAAAGTGGCTGGATGGGCAAACAGTGAATGCCAGACGGGGAAGCAAGGCTATGGCAGGTGCCTGCGCCCACAGCCCGGTCCTCACCTCCCGGCTGAAGTTCACTTGGTACAGCAGCTCGATCCCCAGCAGGATGCTGACCTGGTGGAACTTCTTGGACACGTTCAGGTGCTTCTCCAGGTCCCGCTTCATCAGGGAGTTCAGCATCCGCCCGTCCACCAGGTGGTTCTGGAAGGCCTGCGAGTACTGGGCCAGGCCGATGTCGCTCAGCCAGGCCTTGGCCACCCAGTGATGGTCCAGGTCGGCGGCTTTGGACAGGCTGGCGAGGGGAGAGACATAGCCAGAGAGGGGGGCGGTGGGGAAGGGAGAAGGAGCAGGGGGGGGCAGAAATGGGGCAGAGGTGGGCAGAGAAGAAGAGCGAGGGTGGAAACAACGGGAGGGCAGACAGTCCCGGAGATTGAGAGGAAGAGGGAAGGAATGGAGAGACAGGAAGACAGAGCAGAGGTGATGGGAAAGGGAGATGAAGGGAAGAGAGAGAAGAGGGAATGAGGGAGAGGCGAGAGAGAGCACCCCAAAGGGTAAAAAGGAATGAACAGAGAGACGGAGGGGATAGGAAAAGAGAAAAGCCCACATCCAGACACAGTGACAGTGGACAGGGACAGTGAGGGGCAGCAGGGACAGGGGTAGCAGTGAACAGCACCTCTGGGGGCTCCCGCGCTGCCCTGCCACCCAGGGCCCCGGCAGAACCCTGAGACCCACCAGCCGTGGGGCCGGCCGGTCTGTCCTTGGACAGTAGCCAGTCACACAGCAGCGCGTCTCGGAACCAGAATGAAAACCTACATTTTGCCTATTGCGATCTTCTCTCCTCACGGCCAGCCCTCAGATTTCCTTGTCTCCCACACAGAACTTGTCCCAGGGCCACGCACATAGTAGGTGCACCAGGAATACTTCTCAGATGCGTAAGTAAACGGGTGGAGGAGGCTGGCCCAGGGGATGCCAGTCGGCTGTCATTCCCTTGGTCGCCACACGGTGGCAGCCTCGCAGAAGGAATAAGGTCAGCAAACCCCATCCTGTCCATCTACCAGTCAGTGTTGTCAGCCTGTCTGTCCTTTCCTCTTCTTCCGTGGGTTCAAGGCCCGACATCCCTGGCGTGGATTTCTGCACCCGCCTCCTGACTGCCCCACCCCACCGCCCCTTCTAATGCACACTCCCCATTTATTAGATTAGGTCACCCTCTGCTGAAAACCTTCCTTAAGTGCATATGACTAAGTGCACAGAGTGTACGGGTCCAAATATATGACCTTCTGGAAGAGGCGAAAGTAGGGAGACAGTACGGAGGTCAGGGGCTGCGGGGGGTTGGGGTTGAGGGGAGGGAGGAGCAGGCGGAGCACAGAGGATTTACCCTGGCCTGACAGGGTAATGACAGACGTTTGTCCAAGCCACAGAATGTGCCTCTCAGACAGTGAACCCCAATGTCTACATGGACTTGGGATGATGATGATGATGATGTATCTATGCCCAGGGTTTGGGGCTCCATCCCCAGTGTGGGGCATGCAGGAGGCAGCAGATCCATGATTCTCCCTCATCTTTGATGTTTCTCTCTCTCCCCCTCTCCCTCTGTCTCTGAAATCAATAAAAATACATATTTGAAAAAATGAATTGGAGACATTTTGCCAAAGATGACACTGCCCCCTCCTTAACCCAGGGCTGGATTGGACCCGGAAATCCGGGTTTGGGCACCGATTCAGTTATCCGCTGGGCCCTTATTCGACATAGAAAACAGGAGATGGCACAGCGCTGGCTCCAGACCGGGCACCTCAGTGCCTCAGTTTCCTCATCTGTAAAATGGGGCTGACCGTGTTCGTGTCCAGAGCCGTGAGGACTTGGGGAGGAGAGAAGGGACCCCCCTGAGTGTCCCATAAATAACAGGAGGAGGAGGAGTCTGGCTGTTAGCACCCAGGGCACAGGGAGACGGGAAAGGGACCTGACTTCAAAGCTCGGTATGTTGTGACTTTATGCCCCTGAGCCTCACTTTTTCCTTCTTTAAAATGGAGGTAAGAGCACCTACCCTACATCGGGGTCAAATAAAACTGCACCATAAATCGGCGGGAGATGCCGAAACCCGTGTGGCTCAGTAGATAGAGTGTCGGGTTCGATTCTGGTCAAGGGCATGTACCTGGGTTGTGGGCACATCCCTGGTGGGGAGCGTGCAGGAGGCAGGTGATCGATGTCTCTCTCATCGATGTTTCTAACTCTCTATCCCTTTCCTTTCCTGTCTATAAAATATCAATAAAATATTAAAAAAAACACACAAAAAACGGTGGGTGATGGTTTTGCTACATCTCGTAGAGATCAGGCCCAGAGAGGGCAACGTGATGCCCGAAGCCACACAGGATGTGCTCCATTTGACGACTCCCTCATTCTCAGCTTCCAGCTCTGGGGGCGGGTCAGAGGGGGCCAGAGGGCCAGTCGGTGGGGGTTTGTATATTTCCTCTGGCAGAATGTCCGAAGTTCGTCTTTGACCCCCAGCGGGCCATGACCCCCCAAAGATAAAGAACCGGGTCCTACTGTACCCCTTCGCTTCAGAGGCGGAGAAGTGGTGCAGAGAGAGCCAGGTCACAGGGGAAGCAAGGGGCAGGCTAGTTTTCCCGGGGAGTGAGGGGGCCCCCAAATCCGGGCCCCTGTTTCCGGGGAGCCCTGGACGACCAGCGCTGGGCCCTGGCTCTGGGAAAGAGTCCTCCCGCAGCACCTGGAATGTTCCAAAGCCCTTTGCCCCTGGGTGCTGACCTTCCCTTCCCCCTACGGAACCTCGGCTCCCGGAGGTCCTCAGGACTGGCCAGGTTTTGGGGAACTGGGGCAGCGATCCCAGTTTTTTTGTTTTGTTTTTTAAATATATTTTATTGATTTTTTACAGAGAGGAAGGAAGAGGGATAGACAGTTAGAAACATCTATGAGAGAGAGACATAGATCAGCCGCCTCCTGCATGCCCCCTACTGGGGATATGCCCACAACCAAGGTACATGCCCCACCCCCACAGTTCCACCCCGACCAGAACCGAACCTGGGGACCCCTCAGTCCACAGGTGGATGCTCTATCCACTGAGCCACACCAGTCTCGGCCGATCCCAGTTCTGAGAGCTGCAGCAGGCAGCCCACCCTGCTCACCGCAGCATTTACTGCCTGTGCTGGGAGGGCAGGGAGGGAGGGGGTCCCAGCCTGAGTGACTGGGACAGGAGTCGGGGAGTTGGAGGGAGGCAAGGATGGGGCTGGGTGGTGGGGGTGGGGTGCTGGGGGGCCTCAGAGGAATCGTCCCGGGTGCCGCTCCTCCACCCTCACCTGCAGCCGGCGGCCCTGACTGGGGAGCAGGCTGCACCTGTGGGCGGGGCCTGCTTTCGCGGGGGCCTGTCCCGCCACCTGAGGCGGGCCCCGGCCCCCACCCCCATGGGGTGTTCGCCCGGCACCGGATTGGGTTTCCCGCTTCCAGCCCTTGCCCCCATTCCCATCCCCGCCTTTCCTAATCCACCAAGCTGCTTCTGCAAATACCCGCACGCTCCAGCGGGCGGATTAATTAACTGCACAGGAAGGATGGAGCAGCGGAGGAGATGATTATGCAAAACAAGTGTCCGGCCGCCAGCTCGCTCCCCTCCCTCTGCACTCGGGCACTGGAGTGTGTGTGTGAGTGTGTGTGTTTTTCTAGGTGTGTGTGAGTGTGTATCTATGTGTGTGTGTGAATATGCATGTATATGTGCATTAGTGTATAAGTGCGTGTGTGTGGGAGTGTGTATTTAGGTGTGTGTGTAAGAGTGTGTGTGTATGAGTGTGTGAGTGTGTGTATGAGTGTGTGTGAGTGTGTGTGTGAGTGTGTGTGTATGAGTGTGTGTGAGTGTGTGTGTGTATGAGTATGTGTGAGTGTGTGTGTGAGTGTGTGTGAGTGTGTGTGTGTGTGTAGACCTGTGGCCAAGTCCCTACCTCCATTCACTGGCCACCCTGGAGACAGAAGAGTCTGGGGGTGCGTGCGGTCTCCCCAACCCCTGCACCGGGGGAGGGGAGGGCATTTGGGGCCTCCCTATTCCCTGACCCCCATCTTTCCACGGGGCGATGGGGTGTCTGGGCCTCCCGCCCTGAGATGTTTGGGACCAGACTGCACACGGGCCCCGCCTCCCACGCCCCCTCACCCCGGCTGTGTGATCAGAGGCCCCGGGGGCACCGTCCTCCCTCCCCGGTGGGGCTCACCCGCGGCCGGCCTCGGCGTCGCGGTAGTCCTCGATGGCCAGCCGCAGCTTGCGCCGGTGCAGGGAGCTGCCCACGCCCAGGCCCAGCTCCAGGTCCTCGTCGCTCAGGCTCAGCAGCACCTGCCCCGGACAGTGGCCACTGAGCGCCCGGCAGGCTTGGGGGCCCCCGAGGCCTCCCGGCCCCAGAGGGATCTGCTGGCTGGGGTCCCTCTTCCCGTCTCCCTGCAGTCAGGACAGAGCATCCCCGCAGCCCGCCTGGAGCCCCTGAAGTGGGTCAGCCGGCTCCTGGGTTACATCTCCTCCTCACCCTGAGGGTGGGAATCGGGGTAAGGGCGGGGGCGGGGCAGGCCAGCTCCGGGGTGGTAAAGCTCATGTTGTGGGTGGGGGGGAACCGGGGGGCTCTTACCTTCCCGCTCTTCACGTTCTCGGCGCAGGCCTTGACGTACATGGGCATGGCCATGACCACCTCCAGCCAGGCCTGCACGGCGCCCGCCTTCCAGTGCGACATGGGCGTCGTCCGGACCAGCTCCACCTGCTGCAGCCGGTCCGCCTGCTCCTCGCCCTCCGACAGGCTGAGGCTCTGCCTGGTGGGGCTGCACTGGCTGTCCGCGTCTGCAACACACGGGCGCAGGCTGGGGGCACACGCGCGCCGGGCTGCACACACACACACAAACATACACATACACACACACACACACACACACGCAGGCCATGCTGGGGGGGAGGGGTGGGGAAGAGGGGGTCCGCAGGGGGCAGGGACGGGCAGGCTGCACCCCCTGAGCCCACATTCCCCCTGCAGGAGGAGGGCAGAGATGCCTTCCCCCCAAATCAAAATGGTCCGGCCGGCACGGCTCAGCGGTTGAGCGTGAACCAGGAGGTCAGGGTTCGATTCCCGGTCAGGGCTCGTGTCCTGGTTGTGGGCTCCATCCCCAGGGTGGGGTGTGCCGGAGGCAGCCGGTGGATGATTCTCTCTCATCACGGATGTTTCTTTTGTTTATTTATTAAAAAAATACATTTTATTGATTTTTTACAGAGAGGAAGGGAGAGGGAGAGAGAGTCAGAAACATCTATCAGCTGCCTCCTGCACATCCCCGACTGGGGATGTACCCGAAATCAAGGTACATGCCCTTGACTGGAATCGAACCCGGGACTCTTCAGTCCACAGACCGACGCTCTATCCATTGAGCCACACCGGTTTCAGCGTCATCACTGCTGTTTCTCTCTCTCTCCCTTTCCCTTCCTCTCTGAAACCAGTGAAAACACACTTCAAAAAAAATCACAATGACCTTGGTTTGGTTTTGCCACCACGCCCCCCTGACACAAAGAAAAGACTCTGAGAAATGGGATCCAGCAAAGAACACAAACCAAACAGGTGGACATGGCTCCCCATCCCGCCCCTCAGCCGGCAGCTGTTAGCACGGAGCTGAGTGCATGTTGGGAGACGCACAGGCCTGGGCTACAGACACACACAGACCCACGCGCTGCGCCCCGCGGTCCGACCTGTTCTCACAGCACCCCAGCACCCCTGCACCCTGTCACCCCTGCACCAGGAGCAGCCGCCCGCTCTCCCGCTGGCACAGCCTCGCGATGGCTGCTCCGACCTCCCTTCCCCCGCCTCCTGTGACGGCAGGTGCCATCCCCTTGTTTCACGGCCTCGAACGATGCGGCAGGTCATCGGGGGCAGCTGGGGATCTCTTTTCCCGGGACAGAGCAAAGCCAGTACAGTGGCACCTCGAGATACGAGTGCCCTAACATATGATATTTTTTTGAGATATGAGCCGTGGAGCGAGCGATTTTTGCTTTGAAATATGAGCAACAGTTGAGATAGGAGTAATCACTCTCGGATCGGCCGGCTGCACACGACCCACCAGTTTACCGCGACTTGAGCGTCTCATAGTTTCCCACGCCTCAAGGTGACGGAAGGAATTAAACTCGTATCTCGAGGTACCGCTGTATCTGGAGCGGCCCTCACTGACAAAAGTCTGTTCCCCAGCAAGTGCCAACCCTATTATTCAGCCGTGGCTCCCGCGCCCACCCCAGACAGGCACTGTGTGACCACACCGCAATGCCGCTGCCTCGGCCCCCTGCCTTCCTGCGAGGAATGTGGCTGAGTTCGGTGCTTGGGGGGGGGGAGGGAACCCAGTCCCAGGCCTTGAGCACCCGACCTGGGCAGGAGGTCACTGCCCCGGCCAGCCTCCCGCTGGGTCCTGGGGGAGGGCGCTGTCGGTGAGGTGAGGGTGAGCTTGTGTGTTTTGTGCCAAGGTGGATGTGGTGCCTGGCTCTGTCTCCCTGCGGGAGGGAGGGAAGGGGACAGGGGAAGGGAAGGGTGGGAGATGATGGGCAGCAGGAGTCAGAGAGAGAGACAGGGATGGAGAGAGAGGGAGGGAGAGAGAGAAGCAGAGGGAGGGGAGGGAGACTCAGAGAGCAGGTCTTAGGGAGAGAAATCCCGCCATAGAAACAGCCAGTGCAAAACGACAGCGGGAAGGAGGGGAGCGTGCACGGAGGGCAAGGGGCCTGGCGGATCCGTGGACACGCTTCCTGCGCGTGTGCGCCCCCGGCCGGCGTGTCTGGGGGAGCTGGTGCTGGAGGTTCTGACTCCGTTCTTTATGGGCTTCAGGCTCCGGGAGACAGGGACGGGCAGGCTGCACCCCTGAGCCCACATTCCCCCTGCAGGAGGCCACGCGGAGGCCACAGGAGCCAGGCACACATTCTGGGCTCCGAGGGCAGACAGCCGTCAGCCGCCACCTCCCTCCCCCAGCCCACCGCCGGGACTGAACTCCGAGGAGAGGATGCTGCAGACAGCGAGGACGGGTGTCTCTGGGGTCAGGCGCCGGGAATGAAAGGCGATTTCCAAACGCTGGCGTTAGCGGCCGGACTTTACGGCGGGGTCCATCAGTCCTGGTTTTATTTCCTCTCTGTCTCAGCCAGAGAGGGGAATCACTCATGTTTATGGCCTGGCCGCTCTGAGCGCCGAGGACCAGAGGCAGCAGCTCGGGGAGGAGGGGGGATGGCCAAGAGGCAGCCACTCTGGATGCCTCTGAACAGGAAGAGGGGGGACACCGTGGCGGAGGGCAGGCTGCATTCTCCCGCCCACACCCACCCAGGCAGGAGGGTGCCCCAGATGGTCAGCCGTCTGTGAGGGTTCCCCCAGCCTGGCTCAGGCACAGGCACGCTCTGGCCCCGGGGCCACATTCAGCCCGCGGCCTGCTGGTCTCAGTGAAAGGTGCCTGGACATGGCCTGACCTATTGGCCACGCGTGGTCTAAGGTTGCTCGCCTGTTGCAGTGGCCGTGGGAGTGAAGCAGACTGTCTGTCCAAAATCCTGAAAGAGCTACTGTCTGCCAAAACCGGTTTGGATCAGTGGATAGAGTGTTGGCCTGCGGACTGAAAGGTCCCAGGTTCGGTTCCGGTCAAGGGCATGTACCTTGGTGGCGGGCACATCCCCAGTGGGGGGCATGCAGGAGGCAGCTGATGGATGTTTCTCGTCGATGTCTCTAACTCTCTATCCCTCTCCCTTCCACTCTGTAAAAAATCAATAAAATATATTTAAAAAAAAAATAAAATAAAAGAGTTGCTATGTGGCCTGTGACAGAACATCCTTTACAGAAACCTCCAGGTTCTGCGGTTGGCATGGGAACAGGAGAGATCTGGGGTTGGGCAAGCGTTTCCAATGTCCTCAGCCTCACTTTCCCCCTCTGTGAAATGGGATGATCAGGATGTTGATCACACAGGTCGAGGTGAGGATCAGGGAGGGGAGGTATGAAGTATGCAAAGTGCTCGGCCTGGTGTCCGGGACAGCAATGGCCTGGGGTCTCTGACCTCTGCAGGCTCCTGTCATTTACAGCGGAGACCGGCTCTGTCCAGAACAGCAGCGACCAGCCCTGTGTGGCCACTGAGCCCGGGGATGTGGCTCGTCCATGTTCAAAGGGTGGGCAGTGCACAGCACGCACCTTGTTTTGAAGAATGCGTACAAACGATGGAAACTGTGATTTTTATGATCACATATTAAAAGGATACGCTGGGTCTGTTGGCTAAAACATATTAAATTTTAAATAATAAAATTCACTTTGCCTGTTTTTAATATGGCCGCTACAAAGTCTAAAATTGTGTATGTGGCCTGCATGATATTTTTCCTGGCCTTGGGGGGAGATTATTTGTTCTCTCATCTCATTCCCACTCCCTCAGTGGATTTGGAGGTGAAGCGCCCGCTTTTCGGTTTCGGGTTCAGTCGTCCTGGAAGTGTGGGTCCCTGAGGCTGCAGCATCACAACCCCGGAGCCTGCCCAGGTGTCCCAACATGGAACCTCTGGGGTTGGGCCCAGCAACACTCTGTCTTAATTAACAGGCCCCTCAGGTGATTCTGATACAGGCGGAGGTCCGCTCTTCAACGCTTGTCCTTGAAAACGTATCCTGAGTATTTAACTTGAAACCTAGCATGGATCAATATATTCTTTCAAAGATATGCTTTTATCGATTTCAGAGAGGAAGGGAGAGGGAGAGAGAGAGATGGAAACATCAATGATGTGAGAGAATCATCGATTGGCTGCCTCCTGCAAAGCCTTCCCACTGGGGATCGAGCCTACAATCTGGGCATGTGCCCTTGACAGGAATCGAACCTGGGACCCTTCGGTCCGCAGGCCAGTGCTCTATCCACTGAACTAAACAGGCTAAGGCTGATCAGTATCTTACTACCCTCTCCCAAACTGTAAGATTATTAAGAACATTCATTCTGAACACCTCTCCTGACTAAATCCCTCTATCCAGTATTTTAATTATGTCCTTTTAAACCACCCCTGCAATTTAGACATTGTCATCATGATTATTTTATACTGATGTTAAAATAATGCACCTACATGTTTACCAATTATTCTTCTGGACATTATCCTAGACATTACCTCTAGGGTAATGAAGAACCTGATTTAAAAGCTCCTCTGGCCCAGCTGGTGTGGGTCAGTGGTTGAGCATCGACCTATAAACCAGAAGGTCATGGTTCGATTCCCGGTTAGGGCACATGCCTGGGTTGCAGGCTCTATCCTCGGTGTGGGGCATGCAGGAGGCAGCCAATCCATGATTCTCTCTGATGGTTGATGTTTTTTTTCCTCTCTCCCCCTCTTCCATCCTCTGTGAAATCAGTAAGAACACATATTTTTTAAAAAGTTCCTCTGATTAAGAGTAACTTTGGTTTACCTGAAAACAGTCCATTTCACTCCTGTTCTCCGAAGCACGTTGTTGGGTGCATGGTGAGGGTGAGGGCTATTTTCTGTCGGTGCTTTGAGGACATTGCTCCACTTCCTGCTGCCTTCCATTTTGCTGAAGAGAAATCAGCTGCCAGTCCTATTGCTCTTGTGTCAGTTACTCGCAAGGTTTTCTCTGTGTCTTTAATGGTCTTCAGTTCCATTAGGATGCAGCTAGATGTGGATTTCTTTTCAGTTATTCTGGTTCATAGAAACTGTGTTTCCCATATCAGTGGCTTCCTTTCTGGAACATTCTTGACCATTATCTCTTAAAATATGACCTCTTCTCCACTCTCTGTTTCTTCCAGGATCTGGGCATTCTGTCCTCCCTTTCTTGTAACCTAGCACTGTCCAAAGAACTTCCTGTGGTGAGGGAAATGTGTGATCTACAATGGGCAATGTGACAGCTGTCAGCCATTGTGGCTCTAAGCTCTTAAAATGCAGGTGGTTCAACGGAAGAACTGAGTTTTAAGTTTTATTTAATTTTAATATAAATTTACGTCTACTTTGCCCTATGTGGCCAGTGGGCTATTGTAGTAAACCAGGCAGTTCTACTTTCTCCTTCAGAGTTTTTAACAACTTATCTTCCAGCATTGCATTCTGGGTAATTTCCTTTTTTTTTTCCATTTTAAAAACTCTCTTCAGCTACCTATTTGTTTGCTATTTAACCCATCCTTTGATTTTTTTTTTCCCCTAAAGCTACCAACGATATATTTTTGTTTTTAAAAGTTCTACTTGGTTGTTTTTCAAGATTGGCCTTTTTAGATAGTAGTCTCTTGCTGTTTGCTCATTCTATGATTTTATCTGGAAATGTCTTTAAACATTGCATTTGCATTATTTTTGTATTTGGTTTTGACAACTGCTCTACGAAAAAAGCCTTGGAGGTTTAAACGTGCTTTAGTTTCTGCTCCCTCGCATGCATGCTGAACTCCTATTTCATCTCCTGGGGCTCTAGGTCCCAAGGGGATGAGAGAGAGAGAGAGAGAGAGAGAGAGAGAGAGAGAGAGAGAGAGACTCTGTGCCTTCTCTCTGCCACACCCCAAGGATTACTACGCCATCAGCAGCCCTGATGTCAGCACACGCTTTTGCATCTGACTACCGCTCGCTGTTCCTGCCCTGGCATTAGCTCAGAGCTTTCGGTTTTGGGGTGGGGGTGCCTTGGAGATGCCCCCTCTGCTAAGGCCAGCCATGTGGTAAAAGCATGTTTGACTCCAGATTCAGTGGTTTCGAAGAGGGAGGACCTTAGGAGCTGGCCTCTCTCTACAGGCCCCCAAATGGGCACCCTGCTTGCTGTGTGCACTGTCCACCCACCACTCTTCCCGTCCTGCTGACCCTGCCCTTGTACCGTCCTGTCTATCTGCCCTACCACCAAGGGAGTCCCTGGGTCGGCGGTCAAGTCTATCATCTCTGGATCAGCCAGGCCTGCCTCCTGGTGATGCCTGCTGCCGTCCGTGGCTGGTAAAAGCCCAAGGTATGGGGAAGGGATGGATGTTTTTCTTTTTCTTTTCTTAATCCTCACCCGAGGGTATTTTTCCATGGATTTTTAGAGAGAAGTGGGAGCGAGAGGGAGAGACAGAAACACATCGATTGGTTCTCTATTGCCTGAGCCCTGACCAGAGCCCGGGCCGGGGAGGAGCCTGCAACCGAACTGACCTCGGGACCCTCTTTGGTCCACAGGCCCCACTCTGTCCCCTGAGCCACACCGCCCAGAGCTATTGGGGTGTTGTTACAATTTATGTCCGGGCACCGCTTCTGCTCAGCAGCCTTCACCGCTCCCTGGCCAAAGTTCAAGCTCCTTCTAGGACAAGGGTCTGGGGCAATGGTCGGCCAACTCCTTAGTCAGCAGAGCCAAATACCAATAGGACAACAATGGACATTGCTTTGGAGAGCCACATTTTTTAAACTTAAACTTCTTCTAACGCCACTTCTTCAAAACAGACTCGCCCAGGCCATGGTATTTTGTGGAAGAGCCACACTCCAGGGGCCAAAGAGCCGCATGTGGCTCGAGAGCCGTGGTTTGCTGACCACTGGTCTATGGGAACCAGCCGACACTGCCAGCTTCCCCTCCGTCTCCCCCTTCCCTCATACCCTGAGCGCCCAGCCAATCCTGCCTCCCCAGCCATTGCCACCTGCTCTCTGCTGCCCTCTGCCCCAGAGGCGGCCTGCTGCTGGCTTCCTGGCTGGGCCAACTCCTATGAAACCTTCAGGCCCCGTTTAAATCTCTGCTCTTTCATGGAACCCTCCTCAGGTCACTGGTGTGGGCCCGCCACCCCCGGCAACACACTCACGTTCCCACTCACACTCACATGCGCACAGTTAATCCAGGCGCATCCCTGCAGCGCCCGCCTCGTGGCTGGGATTAATTAAGGTCGTGGACTTAATTGATGAGCATCGTGCCTTCCTCTAGACAGCAAACTCCGCAAACTCCAGGAAGATGGGACCCCAAGGGGGCTGGGTATCCAGCGGGCCCTAAACCGCACTATGCTGGCCCATGTTTATCCACGGGCTGTTGTGTTTGAAAAAGGGCCTTTGCTCGCCCATCTCTTTGCCCCCAGGCCTCAGTCTGACACCCTCCTGCCTCCCCGTGCGTCCACAATGACGACCATGTGTCTTCTGGGAATTCTGGGAGAGTGCGTCCCCCTTTGCCAGGCCTGTCAGCACCTCTATTGAAGGAGGACCACCCCCTCCTTTCCCCTCCCCCTCCCATCTCTGAGCTCCACAGAGCGGCCACAGCCAGGAGCAACGGCTGAGTCACCTGGCCCGGCTCCGGTCCTCGGCCACCCTGGCCACATGGGCCTCTGGGCTTGAGGCCGGGTGGGCATGAAGCGTGTAAGTGCCCACACAGTCCTTGTCGTCCTCAGCACCCGTGGCAGTGAGCCCTGAGCCCACGTCAGTCCAGCTCCCATCAGCGGCCCCCGGCCCTGCTGCTAACGCTGGCCTGCAGCTCCCCGATCTGTGGCTATAGGCACGCTGCACCCTCCCTGCGAGGCGGGCATCAGGTCCCACCAGCCCATTCTGCAGACGGGAATGTGGAGCTCAGGAAGGGCCCGCCCTGGCCCTCAGCCGAGGCTCCTGCGGCGCCGCGGCTAGCAGCTTCTACGCATCCCTTCAGCTTCCCAGCGGCCTGGGAGACAGGCCGTTCCACCTCCGTTCTCCAGAGGGGGGAACAGAGGCTCCGAGGGACGGAGTGACTGACTTAGGGTCACAGAGCTGAAGGGGGCCAGCCCCCCAGGACCTGGCTCCCAAGCCTGGCTCACTCCTCCACCACTCTCCCTCCCTCCCTATACTGCTTGCTTTTTATAGACTCCGCTGGGTTCCGGCTGTGGCTAGAACAAGTGTTTCTCTCTCTCTCTCTCTCTCTCTCTCTCTCTCTCTCTCTCTCTCTCTCTCTCTCTCTCAAACACACACACACACGCCAGACCGAGGGAACCTGGGAATGAACGGTTCATGCCCCGGAGCTGCAATCGGTGTATAGGTGGCCTCCTCCCCAGTCACCACGGTGACAGCCAGAGTGGTCTTCTCCCTGCCTGGCCCAGAACCATAGATCTCTCTCTCTCTCTCTCTCTCTCTCTCTCTCTCTCTCTCTCTCTCTCTCTCTCTCTCACACACACACACACACACACACACACACACACACACACACACACAACACCCCTGAGACATTGGCTCCCTAAAAGGAGGGGCACTAGCACCGTACAGCCCATCTGGAAGTGACTCCCGCATCGCCGGCCTGTCCCAAGGTAGCAACGAGGCCGCTCTGAGCCGGTGGCCTGACAGGGCCAGCTGTCCCGGCGGGAGGCACGTCCCCTCCTCTCCCCGCTTCAGGGCCTGTGGCCATGGGCTCGGCCCCTCTGTCTACACCTGGGGCGGGGGCAGCAGCAGAAAGAACACCCAGGATTGGTGTTTGTTGCCAATCTGCTGGCCCCTCCACCGTCAGCGGCTGCTGCCACGGACTCAGGATTTCTGAGCAAAGGGGATGCTCACGCAGATGGAGGTCCCGACTCCACGGCCTCCCATCTGGCTCCCCTGGCTTCTTAAGGCACCCGGGGACCCCACGGGAGCCCCATCAGAGAGAGGGCCCGCTTAGCAATCTTCAGAGAGCCACTGACGTGGGCCTCCCAGCACGGGAGAAAGTCCGTGGACGGAACACAGAGGCACGGGTCTGCGGGCCAGCACGTGTGGGAAACAAGGTGGGACAAGGGGAAGTGTTTCTTCCCTGCAGAACTTGTCAAAGCCTTGACCAGCTCACGGGGTGTCTCTAAGCACCGGAGACAGCACGCCTCGCTTCCCAGACGTCCTGGCCCAGAGACTGAGTTTCTCCCCGCGGAGCCTGGAGGTCCCTGGAGCGCCGGCCCGGAGCCAGGAGCCCCGGGTTCCAGAACCCGCTCGGCCACGGATGCCCTGCTTGGCGATGGCGAGTCCCCTCCTGCAGGCAGAGAGGAGAGCCCTCCCGCTCTGGGATGCTCACGTCCTCCGGCCTGCACCGGGGCTGGCTCGTGCGATGATGCGGGGCCGTGGCCGCAGGTGTAGACCCTCTGCTCCAATGAAATCACACGAGAAGGTAAACAAGCCAGAGCTTTCACGTGGCTGGACTTACCGGGGCCTCGGTCTTGGCATCTGTACACAGGGCTCCGCTCTGCCTGCCTGCCTCACCGGGCCGGCGACAGGCCGGCGTGAGGTCACTGTCACTGTCTCCTCCTCACCTGGCTGCCGTTTTCTGCTGCCCCAGCCACGCCTTTTACAAACAGGCATTCCCTGTACCCTGGCAGCGGCCTCTGACACTCTTCCTGCCTCTCGTGTACAGGTGAGGAGACTGAGGCACAGCCAGGCTAAGCAACTTGCTGAAGGTTCTCAGCAGCAAATGTCAGGACTGAGGTTCGAACTCGGAGAGTCTGCCCAGCATCTACACTCCGACCCGGGACCCTCGTCTGCCCAGGAAAGAGCGCCGGGCACTGCAGAGAGCTGTGACCGGAGGGCACTGGTTCCGTGTCCCTGTGCTCACTCCATGGCCTCAGGGAGTGTCTGTGTCCCCTGATTTACAGGCTTTCAGAAGCCAGGAGTGGAGGGAGGGGAGGCCATAGGTAACCCCCACTTTCCTGTTCTATCATAGGGAGCAGAGGAAGTGTGGGGTGCCCCTGGAGAGTGGCTTTTCCACCATTTTGGGGGAGCCCGAGGAGGCCTGAGGCAGTCCCTGCCTCTTCTCCTCCTTGGGGGGCGTTCCGATGACCAACTCATGGATCTCACACCGGCTTCACGCAGACCCTCCGCTCAGCGGAAACCCATCTACAGTGGTACCTCGAGATACGAGTTCAATTCGTTCCGTAACCTTGAGGCGTGGGAAACTATGAGACGCTCGAGTCGAGGTAAACTGATGGGTCGTGTGCAGCCGGCCGATCCGCGTGATGACTCCTATCTCAACTGTTGCTTGTATTTCAAAGCAAAAATTGCTTGCTCGACAGCTCGTATCTCAAATATCTTGTATGTTAGGGCACTTGTATCTCGAGGTACCACTATACAAGACAGTAAGCCAGCGCTCTGGGCTGAAAGAGAGTGAGTGTCAGGGCAGATGGCCCAGGACTCCAGGGACTGGTAAGGCTCCAGAGGGCACAGATGGGTCACCACTGCCCTACTCTGTTCTAGGAGGAGCCCGAGGTCCAGAGAGGGAGACCCACTTGCCTACGGTCACACAGCAAGTCCCTGGCCCAGCTGGGAGCAGGGAGTCCAGAGCCAGGCTCAGCGCTCCTGAGGCACTGGACTGAGGCTGGGCCTCCACAGGAGCCGAGAGTGGGGGTGGGGGCAAGCCCTGTGGGACCCTCAGCAGCTGCTCTGCCCCTCCGACCCCCTCAGAGTGCGGCTTAGGTAGCCGTACTCTCTGTTTAGGGTTCATACCCGGTGTTGATGGGGCGCCACTGGCCCCAGACCAAGGCCAGCAGGCCCCCTATGCTCTGTAGAGGTCACCACAGACCGGACAGAACCTGAGCTGGTGGTCATCACACCGGAAGCTGGATTCATCCAGGCTGGACGCCTTGCCCCCACTTCCTGGCTGTGTGCCTCGAGGAAAATCGGGGACCCTCTCTGGGACTAACGGGTGCCGCTGCAGGCCCCCCGGGCCCCTGTGCTCTGCTCAGCAGGCCCAGCACCTTGGGGGCAGCCAGGGTGGCCCTTTGCTTGGGGGATGGTCCCTCCCCCAGAACTGCCCAGAAGGGTGGTCTCTACCTGCCTCGAGGCCCCTCGGGGGAGCTTTCTAATGAGAGTCTGCACTAAAACCCATTCGAACGGAGGGTCTACGACGTGAAAGCTTTGGCTTATTCACCTTCTCATGTGATTTCATTCGAGCAGAGCGTCTACACCTGCGGCCCTCACCCCGCATAACCGCGTGCAGCTGAGCCACCGCGTGTTGGATGTGCACGCAGCTCCCTGATCCAGGAGGTCCCGTGTGTAACAGCTAAGAGCGGAGCTTCCGGCTGAAGGTGGGGGCGGAGCCCTGCCCGTTCCTGCTTTCACCAGCTATGCCATCTTTTGAGGGACCTCCGAGGAACCCCTGAAGGTTCCCTGGAACACAGTTTGCAAACGCCTTGCTTATTGCAGTTTTTTCCTCTCCAGGGTGGAGAAACTGAGCCCCAAAGTTGAGAGCCTGCGCAGGGCTTGCTAGCTAGCGAGGCTTCCCGACATCCCTGGCGAAGCGCTCGGTCCCATGGGGGTATTTTTAAGTCTGTGCGGCTGATCAGGGACTGCGCAGCCGTCACTGAGAACATGGATTCGGGGCCAGACGGCGGGCCTGCACCCCGGCTCTGCCGCTTCCTAGCAGTGCTTGGGGCGAGATGTCCCTGTGCCTTGGTGTGGCCACCTGCAGGTGAGGACAGTGACAGTCTTCCTCTTGCAGCTGGGGGCACGCCTTGCGGCCAGACCAGGCCGGGTCTGGCTGACACTTACATCTCAGGGACCCAGCCTCTGTCCCCCCTCAGCCTGACTTGGCCTGCGTGGCCCCAGCTGAGGGGACGCTCCTCCTGGACCTGGGAAAGGCCAGTGCTGTCAGGCCTGCGGCATCCAGAGGCCAATGCCTCCCGTCCTCCCTGTCCCGAGACGGAAAACCTGGCTTCTCTCCCCCAGCGACAGGGCACCTGAATTTGGATCCGAGTCCTGGGCACACCCCGGTCCATTCGCCTCCCTTAGGCCAAAGCTGTGTGTCAAGCTGCGTCCTGCGTTCCTCCTGCCTCTGAGGAACATGAACGCACTCAAGTCACAAGGGACACACACTGTCCTTCCCCGGCTCAAAACATATGCAGCTGTTATGTCCGAGCCTACAAGGAAAGGGGTACTGCGCCCATTTCAGAGGTGAGGAGACTGAGGCTCAGGGGCCACAGCCGGAGCGATTAGCCAGGCTAGGCCCTCGGGGGGTTGGGGGTCTGCCAGGTCCTCCAGGAGGAGCATGACACGCAACTTGATGGATTTGGTTACTTTGGGGCCATTAACTGCTACTTCCCGGGAACCCACTGAGAAGGCAACGAGAGGTTTCTAAAACCCCAAACTAGGAAGCGCCAACGAGCCGTCGGCGGGTGGTTCCGGGGACGCGGACTCGGCAGCCTGGCTGCCGCCTGCCCTGAGCTGCGACCCGCCACCGCACGGGCTCCTCGGGGACGTGCCAGGGCTCCCCGGCCTGCCATTTTCAGGGGGCAAAGGTCAAGGTTTTCCATTGCTGCTATTTCTGCTGCTAAAGCTCCGTCCTCTGGGGACCACTTTCTCTGGCTTTGGTCTGCCGGGGCGGCTGGCGCGGGCTGGGTTAGTGCACAGGCAGGAGGGGGGGGGGCTGCTTGTCTGTACCGGGGCTCTAAGGCACAAGCAGGGGGGGCTCAGGTTTGAGTTTTAGCCGAACCCCAGATTCACACCCTCGATCTGGCTGTGCAGGAATGCTGCACTGGTGACGGGCTGTGACTGCGTGTTCACCACGCAAAACGGGCCTCACAGACAAGCCCCCAGCCAGCTGCTCCCAACCGTAGGCTCTTAAGCTTTTTTAACTCAACCCCTCCCCCGCCCCGTGGGGCAAAGCACCCCGGAACTCCTCCCGCGCCCGTTCCCCCTTCCCTGGAAGAACAACCTGGTGATACCTTCGGAGGCACGGCTGAACAACTTCTAACACAGTCACGGTCAAACTCCGGGGGTATTTTAAGTTTCCAGGGCATCCTTCTATGTCTCGGGTTCCGAACCGATCCTTCTAGAAAGAGTTAATGGCAGGTGTTCCCTCCTCAGGACCACCAGGTTTTCCCACGGGCAGTGGGGACAGGTGGGAGGAAGAGGGCTCGGGGAAACTACCAAACTAGGCCCACATGGCGGGGGCGGGGTTGGGCTGGAAAAGCTTAAGGGCCCCTGGGTGGGAGCAGCTGGGCTGGGGAGGGATGCTGGTGAGACCTGTTTTGTGAGAGCGAAGGGGTTGGGTGGCAGGGCTATAGGTATTTTTACTTATTTTTTAAAATATATTTTATTGATTTTTTACAGAGAGGAAGGGAGAGGGATAGTTAGAAACATTGATGAGAGACATCGACCAGCTGCCTCCTGTATGCCCCCTACTGGGGATGTGCCCGCAACCAAGGTACATGCCCTTGACTGGAATCGAACCTGGGACCCTTCAGTCCGCAGGCCGACGCTCTATCCACTGAGCAACACCGGTTTTGGCTGCCATAGGTATTTTCAAACTTACATGGTCAAAGAGCGGCTGACCCCACACGTGGCAGCGGCTGCACCTGGCTCCGGAGGCCCGACACAGTGCGCCCGGGAGTGAGGCTACTCCGGGCCCCGCAAGGACCTGGCACCTGGAGTGGTGGTGGTGGTGGTAGTGGTGGTGGGCGGGGGCGCATGCTGCAGGTGTGGTTCAGCCCAGCAAATGAAGGCCAGCCCCGACTCCAAGCGGAGGGCTTGTGCCAGCCGCCTGCCCGTATCTGCTCTGCCCTCTGCCCTCCCGTCAGCTCCTCCAGGGTTTCTTTTTCTGAGCCCGGGGGTAAGGCTGGTGGAACGAACTCAATCACCAGCGCAAAGGAGCGGCTGGGCCAGAGAGAACTGACGGGCAATGAGAGAGGTGCAGGAGGGGGAGGCGAGGTTCAAACCAGGCCGGGCTGAAACACACACAGCGCCCCCTGCTCGGTGCCAGCCCCTCGCAGCCCAGCTGGCACCATGCTGGGAGGCACCGCAGCTCCCCTAGGTTTGGACCCCGGATGCCTGAACTTGTTTTCTGGATCACGTAGCCGCGGGAGGGTTAACGGAGTTAACACATGTCACGTGCGCAGCGTGCCTGGCCGCGGTCAGTGCTTAGTGTGTTAGCGGGGGCTGTTACGGCTGTTGTTACGGCCCCTGGCGGAGCCCAGCGGCACGTGGGAGAGCTGCAGGAGGGCAGGGGCAGCCTGGCAGTGCCCAGGGTGCAGCTCGCACTGGCCCGGAGGCCCTGGCAGCCCGGAGGCCCTGAGAGGCGCCACTCGAAGTTGGGCCATTTGGGGCAAGGTGTACGAGATGACAAGGAGGGCGGCGGCTTTTGGGCAGAGCCACCGAGATCTGAACAAGGTGTGGCCGGCCCTTAAGAGGTCACACGGCTGCAGGAGCGGCTGGGTCGTGCTCCTCTGGGCCAGCGTGGGGGTTGGGCTAGTTTTGGGGTGACAAACAGGCTCTCTCTCCTTGTATGCCAACTCTGAGGATGGGCAGAGGCCGCCTGGGGCTGGGTAAAGCCAAGAAACTAGGAGCCACCGTGGGCGGGCAGGGAGGCCCTTTACCCGATTGGTGATGCCTGCACGGGGCCTGGGGACAGCACTGGCATCTTGAGGCTACCATGCCCTCCTCCGATTGGCCCAGGGGTCGGTCCTCCAGCCCGGGTGCACCCCGGAATCACCAGAGAAGGTTAACACCGATTCGGGGAGCTGGCCTGGGATCGGCCGTTTTTTGAAAGCGCCGTGGGTGATTCTAATGTGGGGCCGGGCTGAGCACTGCTGGGGGAGATGCCCTAGTTTGGTGGTCGGCAAACCGCGGCTCTTGAGCCACATGCAGCGGCTCTTTGGCCCCTGGAGTGTGGCTCTTCCACAAAATATACCCCATGCGGGCGTGCACGTACAGTGCGATTGAAACTTCGTGGCCCATGCGCTGAAGTCGGTTTCCGGCTCTCCGAAGAAAGTTCAATCGTTGTACTGCTGACATTTGGCTCCGCTGGCTAAAGAGTTTGCCGACCGCTGCCCTAGTTCCTAAGCCCTGAGCTCTGTAGCCTCGGTCTTTGCTCTCCTTCCAGCAGAAAGGACAGGGGAGGTCAGAGGCCACTCCCGCTAAGGTTTACGGCTGGAGTAGCTTTCTGGGGAGGCTGGGAGACGGAGGCTGAGGCACGGGCTGCAATCAGAAATGGGGTACCCGCGGGCCCCTTCTCAGGACACACTGCGGAGTTCCACTGAGGGAGGCTTTGCGTCTGGGGAACCTCCCGGGGTTCAGAAAAGCCTCAGGGGGAGAAGGAAGCCGATGAAAGCTGACCGGGGCGCTGAGCTGGGGACGCAGGGCCGGGGTGCCGGGCCCCGAGCTGGGCTATTAGGACCTCGGGCAGCCCCGGATGCCGAGAGGGAAGCCGGCAAGGACGGGATGTTTCGGGGGAGCCACCGGGCCTCAGCCCCCCATCAGCTCAGAGCCCAGCCAGCTTTCGCCGGCGCCGCCCGTCCCCCCGGGGGGACCTGGCCCTGGCGGCCCCAGGCGCAGGTCACGGGGGGACGTGGCCTCCCAACCAGAGCAACAGAGAAGCAATCAAATAACATAGAGTTCGGCAATATTTTAAAATAAGCTTTATTTAGATTTTTTTTTTTAAATATTTTATATTTGCATCCATGCCTTCGAGAAACCTTTCCCACGGGAAAGGTTATTTTCATCTAATGTTACCCATAACTCATTCGCTATTTGACGGAGTTCTCTTAAATAAATCATCCTTAGCAACTCAGAATTATCTCCTAATTTACAAAATCTGAAATGAAAAGGAGCTACTAAATCATTACCGGGAGTGGTTGCAATCTTGTTTTCTCGTAAGGGAAAAACAATAAAAATCAATCAACAAAAGAGAGAGAGAGAGAGGGAAAAAAAACCCCAAAAGATTCATGGGGGAGAACGCGTTTTCTAGAATCGCTCTCTGCAGGGAAAGACCTGGGCTGGGGTCTCTCCGGTCAACAGGGAGCTTAGTAAGTGCCGGGTCTGCTCCCTCCCAGCCCCGCACGGGTCGGGAGGACAGGGAGGGGCGGACGGGGGCTTTTCTGTTTGTTTCAGAGACTTTGGACGCAAGACCCTATCCGTTCCGACAGAGACGCTCCAGCACTTGGACACGGTGTCGCTCTGTGAGAGCTGAGAGTGTTCTGTTTGCAGAAAGCACGACTGCGGTGGAGGAGAGGGTGTGTCAGCCGGGCTGTTAGTAGTTAAGGTGGAGCGGGGGGAGGAGATGGGGTGGGACTCACAGGCCCGAAGAAGAGGGAGGCCCTGGCTTCCGGCTCACGTGATCTCCACCCTCCACCTGTCATGCAGATGGCTCTTTGCCCGGAAGCCTCGCTGGGGGCCACTCAGCTCCCAAACGGGCAAACGGTCTTGCCCAGACTCTTCTGGGGCGAGGGGGTCGGCTGCGGGGACCGGGACGGCTGGAGGAAGGGCCCAGAGGTCCCCGGAGGCTCCGCTAAGTGTGGCTGGAGGAGCCAACCAGGGCGGGGACGGTAGAGGCCCTGGTGCTGGACACTGTGTCCCCAACAGCCCTCCCCTTGAGAGAGATCTGCCCCCCGCCACCTCCTCCCGCCCAGGACACCCGCCACGGTGAGAGGAAACCAAGGATGAGCCACAGCTGCAGGGAGGACGGATGCTGCGGGAGGGTCACGGGCCTGGCTGCCTCCCCCGGTACCCAACCTCACTCCACAGACAGACCCAGAGAAGGTGACCCTCGCAGGGTGCGCGCTGCACAGAGGCCAGCGCTCTGCAGTTCAGATAAATAAATAGAGAGAGAGGGGCCTGGAGAGAGTGGGGAGAAAGGGGGAGCGCAGGTGCATGCAGGGGGGAGAGAACGGGGGTGAGAGAACGGAAAGAAGCAAGCTCTGAGACCCCACGGCCCCTGGCTCCGGGCCACCCTCGCTCTCCCTCGCTCAGTTTGGCAGCAGCATGATAAGAGAACAGACAAGTCAACAGAAACCCAGCCGCCCGCCCGCCCGCCCCGTGGAAAAATAGACCTTCCAAGATTTACGTAATAATTTAGATAGAATAAGTCTTCTGCATTTGTGCAAATAAATTAAACGGAACCCTCTTCTGTGTTTCTTTTTTTTTCCTTCCCCCCAGAAAGAAAGCAAAATGGCAACGCAATTTAAAAACTGGCAGGCCGTGAAAAAGAGCCCGGTG
>PVJN01035528.1:0-22057 GCA_004026805.1 Lasiurus borealis | reverse complement strand
AACAACGATAAAGGGACAAACTCCCCAGCAGCTACTCCCGCCACATCCGGCCTGACGGCTCGGGCCCGCGCCGCGCGCACAAGCCGCGCTCCTCGCCCGGCCCCCGCGGGCCCGGCCCCACCAGCCGGCGCGCCCCCGTGCCCCCGCCGGGTACCTGCGTCCAGCGGCGGCCCGTAGAGCGCGAGCGCGGCCGAGAGCAGCGTGACAACGGCTGCGCCGGCGACCGCAGCCCCAAACCCCGCCGGCGCGGCCATGCCGCACCGATCTTACCTCGCCGCCAGGCCTGGGCCGCGAGCCAGCCGGGACCCACAGCCATGGGCGAACTTCCGGGCTCGCGCCCGCCCCGCGCCACCGCCGGAACCGAAGTCGCCGGGAGGAGGACTTCCGGGATCCCGGCCGCCTCGGGGTCGCCGCCGGAAGCCGGTCCCGGCTCGCTGGTGCCCGGGTTTCGGCTTCCCGCCCCCTCGCTGTAGTTTTGCTGCAACTTAGACTGTGTCAATGGTTAGGGCTCGAGTTGTTTTTATCGTTTCTTTTTGGGGCAAAGGGACGTGATAGACAGTAATGGAGGCAGAAAGCCGCCCATTTTACAAGCTGACCGGTGTGTAGAGAGTTAGCCCCAATGGAAGAGCTTTATTTACCTTTTTCTCTGCTGTAGGCGCAGCATCCTGAACACGACACGTGGTAGATTAAGGTGTTCACCCTGTCTTTCTGGAGGTGTGATTCACATAACAACAACAACCTTCACGAATGTTAACCGTACAAGTCCACGAGTTTTAGCGAATGTGTATGATCGTGTAATCACCACCACAATCTTGAATTTTTAGAACTTTTCTATCCATAACACCCAAATCATGCTTTCCTGTTGATACTATTATGTTATTTTTAAAATTTTCACTTGTTGATTGCTTAGCCGTGGAAACGCGATTGATTTTTATATATGGACCTTGCTAAATTCCTTTATTTGTCCTAGCAGATATTTTTGAAGATATGAGTTTGCATCCTTTGATCTTGCTAAAAATTCAGTTATTACTTGTAGCAGATATTTTTGAAATTACGTGGGGTCCTCTATATAAGCAATGTCAGTTTGCCCCATTTTCTTTTTTGGTGGCAATAACTTCCACTTCAATCAGTTGGTAAGGTGGTATCCACCAGGTTGTTCATTACCAGTATGAACTCCTGAATTTTTTGTTTTATTAAGTACAAATTCGTGAGTTTTTATTTTACTCAGAATTATTTATTATCCACGAGGTTGCTTATTGCTAGTATGAATTCATTTTAATTTTGTTGTATGCATTTGTTTTAATTAATTTATATATTACATTACGCTTTTTATATTTTAAATGAAATGTGTAGAAATATTTACATTTTTTAAAAATATACTTTTTATTATTTATCTGGGAGTTTCTGTGTGTCTTTGCAATCATATGAGCAAATTGTCTGAGACCCCAACCCAGTTTGGTTTGTTGCTCACAGAATAATAGAGGCATTTTTTTTTCTTTTCTTCAATGGTGGAGATTTCCTGGAAGTTTTAGGATATCTTCCCTTTAATTTTTCCTAGACACTCTGATTTTACTTATGTCTCTCACCTCTGCTTTCTCTCCATCCCCCACCAAAACAGTAACTTGCTGCAGGCTCACTTTGCTCTAGTGCAGTGGTTCTCAACCTTCCTAATGCTGGACCCTTTAATACAGTTCCTCATGTGGTGGTGACCCCAACCGTAAAATTATTTTCGTTGCTACTTCATAATTGTAATTTTGCTACTATTAATGAATCGTAATGTAAATATCTGTGTTTTCCAATGGTCTTAGGCAATCCTGCTAGCGGTTCTCAACCTGTGGGAAAATCGCTGCTGTAGAGATTTTTACATTATGATAACACAGATAACATTACATTACAAAACACAGATATTTACATTATGATTCATTAACAGTAGCAAAATTACAGTAATGAAGTAGCAACGAAATAATTTTATAGTTGGGGGTCACCACAACATGAGGAACTGTATTAAAGGGTTGCGGCGTTAGAAAGGTTAAGAACCACTGCTCTAGTGTCTAGGAGATCCGTCTGCCACCAGAACTACGATTCCCAGTATTCCTGGTACTCCTTGCACTCTGGGCTTTCACTTCTGGTCCTGGGGCTGCCACCAGAACTACTACTACCAGAGTTCCCGGTGCTACCTGCCCTCTGGGTTTTCCCTTCCTGCTCTGTCTCCATCTCATGGCCTCCCACTCTGCCAAGACCTCCAAACCACCAGCTCTCCCTCTCTGCTCTCCATCTGGTGGCTTGGGGAGCCAAGTTCCCCAAGCTGCTCCACTCTCCACTGTCTCTCCTACTCTGCTCTCCACCTGCTGTCTATGTATGCAAATTAATTCACCATCTTTGTCAGGTTAATTTGCATACTCCTCATTGGCTTGCGAGTGTAGCAGAGTTACAGTCAATTTACATGTTTCTCTTTTATTATATAGGATAGTATTACAATATCTCCCCTTTCTCCCTTTCACCACTATCCTCCCAGCCCCTATCCACCCCCTGAGATATTTACATTTTAATGGGTCATCTGGGCCCCCAAATTTAAAGCCACCTCTGATCCTTGTGATATTGTGAGACTACCTTTCTGCAGAATGCTCAACATGATCTTCTTCTTGTGTGTTCCTCCCCTCAGATTTTGGGGAGGAGGGGAAATATGTATAAATTAAGAAAAATTGTACAAATCAATTAAACTCTGGATCTTTCTTACTCAGCTATGAAACTTTAAGCCTGAGAGTTGGCATTGCCCAAAGGTGGCATTGTGGTGGAAAGATGTAAGAAAATATATGCAGCTCATTGGACACTGATCTGCTTCACGGTAATAATATGATTTGTCTTCCAATGCCTAAACGATGAAGGAAAAGATTACCAGTTCAAAGTGTATGCACTCATTTCTTTTATATCACCTCTGAAATAAGACACATTGATCCATCTCTCTGGCCAGGTTGAGAGGTGAATGTGGACGAAAAAGGGTCCACATACTAAACCTAACAAGCTTAGGGCTGTTCTGTATGGTCAGCCTTACAAACTTAGTTCTAAAGTAACTACATAGGATGTCTAAAATTAAAACTTCCTAACTAAAAGCAAGTCATGACAGGTAGTCATGCCCTAGGCTGGTATCTTCCTTGATGAAGGAAGCTGAGCCTGTCTATTGTCTTTTTTCATCCAAGATAACATACCTTTGGAATGTCAAAATAATCCCCCTTTTCCCAGCCCTCTCGAGGCACAATCTCCCACCAGAACATAAGACCACAGAACCCCTATTTTTATCTTGTTGCCCAAATGCCATCTCTATGTACTTAAATGTTAATAGTTAACTATCCTATGCCCACTAATATAAAAGAAGTATATCTCTCATCATTTTACTCTCTATCCAATCTCAGATTTCTCTGCTTTGCTTTCTTTCATGTCCCTATAACTCTCTCTGTCTCCTGCTTTGATTGTAATGTATAAAATAAGCTACAAGACTGCCATTCACCAAAGCATTTTCTCAACCCATTGAGATTTTGCTTCCTGGAAATTGTCAGTTTGGCTCAAATAAATTAATAAAACTGCCTACAGATTTGGAGCTTTTTTATGTCAACACTAGAGGCCTGGTGCATGAAATTCATGCACGGGGGTGGGGTGGGAGTGGGGAGGGTACCCTCAGCCCAGCTTGCACCCTCTCCAATCTGGGCCCCCTTAGGGGATTTCCTAAACTGGCAGTTGGACATTCCTCTCACAATCCAGGACCACTGGCTCCTAACTGACCATCTGCCTGCCTGCCTGCCTGCCTGATCACTCCTAACTGCCCATCCTGATGGCCTGGTTGCCCCTCACTGCCCCACCTGCGCCGGCCTGGTCACCCATAACTTCCCCCCCTGTAGGCCTGATCACCCCATGCAGCCCACTGCTTGGTCATTTGGTCAGCCCTCACTAACCCCCCTGTCAGCCTGGTCGCCCCATGCAGCCTGTTCAGTCATCCATTCAGTTGTTCTGGTTATTACTCACTGTACAAATTTTGATTCATTAATAGTAGCAAAATTACATATATATTCAGTTGTTCTGGTTATTACTCAAAATTACATATATATTCAGTTAAATATTTATTTATTATCCACGAGGTTACTTATTGCTAGTATGATGACCTTATATATATATATATATAGATGATCTTCACCACTTTCCACACTGTCCTCCCTGGTGCTGTTGGCCTACAGGCTGCTGTCCTCATCAAACTAGGCTAAGAAGTAGATCCAAGAAAAATCTATTGGAACCCAGATCTTTTACTGTCTGGAAGGTGACATAGCATGCTGAATGATATTACAGAAGAAAGACCTATAAACATGTTTGTTAGTATTTACCCACAAAAATCTGGAAAATAGTTAAAGCCAGAATAAGCTATAATTTTTCAATTAAGCTTGAAGGGACTAGAAGTAACACAACGCTGGCAACTGACCTGCATTCCTACTCATTTAATTACCTCAGGGAGGGCAGCTGCTTATCACGCCCATTGGTAACTGGGTTCTTCACTTTGAGAACTGTTCCTTGTAACATGTCACCTGTTATTTTTAGCTTTGCATTGAAGAGGAATATGATGAAAGGAAACAGCCAGAGGGAACATAAAATTTATTTTCAGGATAAGCAAATTTTTGTTTTCAGCCTTCAGGAAAAACCAGTTCTAGGCTCAGGTAGATTTAGTTTCTCTGGGAGCTTATTTGAACCATAGAAACACAAAGGTACCTATTATGCTTAAAGTGCATTTATTCTCAAAGTCATTGCTATAATTCAGCATCTTTCTTAAACACACCCATAAAATAATCAATTAAAATGCTGATGCTGTTATTGATCTGCCTGGCTGTCAGTAGCACACTTGTCTTTTTGATCAGCTGTTGCAGCCTCAGCAGCAGGGGTGCAGTGGTGGCTCCAGGAAAGGCCACTGATGGATGTTGAACTGCACCCTGTAATTTCACCACAACCTCTTTTCATATGTTAGCTGGATGGGCCAGGGAACAAAATCTTTATCAAGAGCTCTAATGTTTAAAGCACTTGTCCTATTTGTCACATTTGCAGATGGTGCCGTGTAGACCATATTCATTTTCTCCTATATAAAACTCAGCAGTATAGCTCTCCCTCCTTCCTCCCTGCAGCTGCCAAAGAGAAGCCACACACAACTGAATCTAATATCATGGAATTCACATTTTGATCCCTATTTAGGAGGTTAGGCTGAGAGAAAGTAAGACATCTAACTCTGTGTGTGTGTGTGTGTGTGTGTGTGTGCGCGCGTGTGTGATTACATGTGTGTTCACATGCACTTCTATATCATATATCAACCACCAATAAGTGAAGCAATAGGCTCTTCTTGTTAGCTCTGATCTCAAAGATTTTAGAAGTCCTGCATTTTCAATAAAAACACACTTCTTATATAATCATAACATGGAGAAATAAACACTAGGTTGAATTTCAGTTCCCCGGCAGCAGCTTTGAGAATTTGGAAGAAGCACGTAAACAGTTTTAGTTGTAAACTTTTCATCACCAAAAAATGAGATATTTGAATTAGATAAACTTTCCTGTTTCCGTCAGCTCCAGAAATGTGGTTTTGATCTAGTAAGTACATTTGCTTGTATTTTATCTTTTATTTAGTCTGTGACTCATATTTTAATGTCCTCTCAGAGGGATAATAACGTGTTTGGGGGTAATAAAAAATCTAGGATTTATGTAGAGCAGGTTCCAAATAATATTAACACAAATGCCTCTCATATGTTTTTTTAGTTGAAAAGTTTTCTCCAAAATAAAATTAGAGAATGCCCCCCTAGAAAGATGGCCAGGTGAAGTCACCTGATTAGAAGCCTTGGTGACTTTATTCCATGAAATATCCTCTTTTACCTACAACACACAGGCTCCATCAACCTCAGTTCAGCCTGTAGGCTAATTGGACCCTGTTTCTCAGTTCTTCTTCTTCTTTTTTTTTTAATTGATTTTTTATAGAGAGGAAGGGAGAGGAATAGAGAGTTAGAAACATCGATGAGAGAGACATCGATCAGCTGTCTCTTGCACGCCCCCTACTGGGGATGTGCCTGCAACCAAGGTGCATGCCCTTGACCAGAATCAAACCTGGGACTCTTCAGTCTGCAGGCCAATGCTCTATCCACTGAGCCACACCGGGTTCAGCTCTCAGTTATTCTTGGTGGATTGTATGAGAGAGGAAAAAAAATCTTTCCTCTGCTCTCTTCGGCTAGGGGTCTGTAAATGAGACTGACAAAAGGCAGATTAATAGAGAAAAGGTATATAAATCATATTTGTTAATACTTTATTTTCCCCCATAAATGGAGGCCTTCCTAGAAACAATCCAGTTGGGGTGCTGGGGGCTCATATAGCATTTCAACAAAAGGCAATAAACTGTGGAAATGTGAGAAGATAAAGGTAGTGAGGTTTTGGATTCTAGCAGCGGTACATGGTGAGAAGGTAAGTATATGGGGAAACTAATGGAAGTGAAGAGTTATTCACTAAGGTTTCACCCCAGGTCTTTTACCTCTGGTGATAAAGACTGTCCTTTCCTTCCTGGTGTGAGAGGGGGGTCCCTGCAGTAGGGAAACCCATTTTCTGCTTTTAGACAGGGGAAGGGCCGAGAGCTGTTTCTGTGTCTCCTGTTTCTTAATTGCCTACAGCACAAAATAGTCTTTATGCCAAATGACACTTTTGGGATGGCATCTTCTGATCCCCTTCAACTGTGTATTATCTATGGAACCTGAAGCTTCAATAGTGCATTCTACCAGCCGTGTCTGTGATGATGGAAAAGTTATCTGTCTGTGCTGTGTAATATGGTGGCCCCTCGCCACAGGTGTCTGTTGAGTACATGAAATATGGCTAGTGCCACTGAGGGGCTCCATTTTAAATTTTATTTAACTTAAATTTAAATAGGCACATGTGACTAAGGCCTACCGTACTAGACAGTAGTGTTCTAGAATATCAGGAATCTAAACAAATGGCAGATATTAGGTTAGCTTTGAGCAGGAGAAATTTTACCATGTGCTGTATCATGTCCTGCACCCAGTACTCCAGGCCACCTTTCAGTCTAGGACAGTGGTTGGCAAACTGTGGCTCACGAACCACATGGGGCTCTTTGGCCCCTTGAGTGTGGCTCTTCCACAAAATACCACAGCCTGGGCGAGTCTATTTTGAAGAAGTGGCGTTAGAAGAAGTTTAAGTTTAAAAACTTTGGCTCTCAAAAGAAATTTCAATCTTTGTACTGTTGATATTTGGCCCTGTTGACTAATGAGCTTGCCGACCATTGGTCTAGGATGTTGCCTTTTAGTTTAATACTTACCTGGAGTGCCCTCTGCTGTCTCTAAGAGGATGGTATTTTGAAATGTCCTCAATGTGAGCAACTTTGGATGACAGTTGGTTCTATAAACCCTGTAAATTAGCCCAGGATTAATCATTGTTATCAGATAGGTCTTTAGTTAGGTCTGATCCTTAACATTTTATTTAAGCAAAACTTCTGCTGAAGTCAAGTTAGAAATTAACCTAGAAGACAATTATGGAATTATAGCTTGGTAATAAGAGGAACAGAAACCTCACTGGATTCTTGATTCACTGGTGTTTCTGCTAAATCTCTTCTTCCTTGCAGAGGTAATAAATAGCATTGCTGAGAGCTGATGTCTAACATTCACGTCTATATTCTGTGTTCAGTGAAAATAGCCAGGTGAGCCAGGACTAGATTTGTGGCAGGTCTGTGGCAAAATGAGAGCAATGAACTTAAGTCTATCCCAGGAAATGAGGAAACCTAACAAAAAACCTTAAGAGGATTAGAACCTCTGTTTGGTTTGTGAACATTTATGGGTCTGAATTATTTCTCATCATTGAGGAGAAGGAGAAGGAGAAAAAGAGGAGGAGGAGGAAGAGAGGAAGGAGGAGAAGGAGGAGCAAGAGGAGAAGGAGAAAGAGGGGAGGAGGAGGAGAAAGAGGGAGGGAAGAGAAAGAGGGAGGAGAAGGAGGAGGAGGGGGAGGAGGAGGAGGAGGAGGAGGAGGAGGAGGAGGAGGAGGAGGAGGAAGAGAGAGCTAGGCTAATTTTGTTTAGTGGATATGATACAATTGCATTCAAAATATTTGGCATAGCTAACAAACTTACTTGGGAGGAAAAATGATGCAGCAGAGTTTGTGGAGGAAAGTCATTTGCTTACTGGGCAGGCCACATGAATCACTTAAGATCTGAGCGTCACAGTTTTGTGACTACGCCCCCTTTTCTGTCCCCCACCCCCCTCCTCCTCTAGGAGATGTAGAGAAGAACACTTAGAAAACAAGAATAATAAAGATGTGGATGTGGGCTTAGTTCATGAGTGAACACTTCAGAAACATGGTTTGCCTTCAACTCAAAAGGCTAAAGGAATGAGTCTAGAGTAGGAGTATTCAGTAGAGCAAGAAGCATTTGTAGTTTTGCTTCTGTGGAGCCTGAGACAATCTAGGTTGTAGGCTTGGTGCCTACTTAAGTTTCTAAACTGGACCATTATGATATGGTTATGGGTGCAGATTTAATTAGATGTTTTGTTGGCAGGATAACTGTCGGAGGCTGCTTTATTCACTTCAACAAATATGTATTAATTCTTTTTTAAAAAATATATTTTTATTGATTTCAGAGGGAAGGAAGAGGGAGAAAGAAAGATAGAAAATCAATGATGAGAGAGAATCATTGACTGCCTCCTGCATACCCCACTAGGGATTGTACCCTGACTGGGAATTGAACTGCGACCTTCTGGTTCCTAGGTCGACGCTCAGCCTCTGAGCCTTGCTGGCCAGGCTATATTAGTTCTTTATATGCCTGAGGCACTGACCAAGTTCCTGGCCTTGACTGTGGTAGAGCTGATGGGCCCACAAAACTTGCAGGGTGCCCAGGGCTGTGGGTAGTAGTCTGTGAGAGTGCTGGAAAAGGAGGGAGAACAGACAGTTGGCAAACTGCCCCAGAGCAACCTCTTCCTCCTTTCTGGTTGGCACATACATGATGACACACTTGACTCAGGAAGACTGGCTCTCTCCGCAGGTCCGGAGGTGAATGCAGGCTGATCCAGCCTAGGCGTTGTGCTCCCATTTCTCTTGGTGATTTATGCATGAGTGATGCAATTCTCATCACTAAATTGTGAGGGGGGATTCCAGGAATGGGTTCTCAGCTCTTAGAGAGACATAAGTAGATACAGTCCAGTCTGTACATGATACCTAGGTCTGGGGAAACCGCCTTGGGACCCTGAAGGCATCCGAGTTTTCAATGAGGCAGAGTTAGCCAATCCTGAACCACCTTCTGAGTTGATCAACTGGTTTGGCCAGGACTTTTCCCAATTATAGCACTAAAATTCCCTATTATACATGGGGCATTGTGCTGAGGATTTTACATATATTATTTTCTTTCCTCATCACAATTGTTTGTTTTTTTTCTTAAACTGTTTATTTTGAGATAATTGTAGATTAACATGTAGTTGTGAGAAAAAATACAGAGAGATTCCGTAAACTCTTTGCTCAGTTTCTCTGAATGGTAACATCTTACAAGACTATACAGTACAATATCACAATCTGTATATTGACAGCAACTCAGTCAAATGTAGAACTTTCCATCATCACAAGGATCCCCATATTGCCCTTTTATAGATATAGCCATCTCCCTCTCACGCACACTTCATTCTCAACCCTTGGCAACCAGTGAGCTGACCTCAGTTGCTATGATATTGTCACTTCGAGAATGTCATATAAATGTACCTTCAGTAGGTAACCGTTGGGATTAACTTTGTTTCACTCAGTATAATTCTCTGGAGATTCTCCCAAGTAATTGCCTATATCAGTAGTTTGTTTCTTTTTTATGGCTGAGTAGTATTCCATGAAGTGGATGCACTAGCATCTGTTTAACCATTCAATCATTGAAGGACACCTGGGTTGTTTCTATTTTTTGGCTATTAAGACTAAAGCTGATATGAAATTCATGTGCAGGTTATCATGTGAACATTAGTTTTCACTTCTCTGTGAAAAATGACCGAGAGTGCAGTTGCTGGGTCATAGAATAGTTGCATATTTAGGTGGATTTTTTTTGTTTGTTTTTACTATTTTTTTTTTAA
The DNA here is from genome assembly GCA_004026805.1 of Lasiurus borealis. Taxonomy (NCBI): domain Eukaryota; kingdom Metazoa; phylum Chordata; class Mammalia; order Chiroptera; family Vespertilionidae; genus Lasiurus; species Lasiurus borealis. The sequence continues at coordinate 11,954 of PVJN01035528.1, read as the reverse complement.
TTGACTTCAGAGCGGAAGGGAGAGGGAGAAGGAGAGAGAAACATCATTGATGAGAATCATTGATTGGCTGCCTCCTCTACGCCCACATTGGGGATGAAGCTCACAACCTGCGCTTGTGCCCTGACCAGGAATCAAACCAGGACATCCTGGTTCATAGTTTGACACTCAACCACTGAGCCATGCCAGTTGGGTTTGTTTGTTTTAATTAAACTGCCAAACTGTTTTCCAAAGTGTCTGTACTACCCAGTTTTCCTTCTTTTATCTTTTTAGTTTTCTTATGTGTTTTTTTTTTTAATGTAATACCTAAGTGGTTTATCTGTACCTAGTAGTACCCCTCCATCTTCTGCCACGGTTATTTTTTGATAGACAGTCTCCCTGTGTACGTCCCTTTCCAGGGCTGCCGTAACAAAGTACCACAAAATATGTGGCTTAAAGCAACAGAGATTATTGTCTCCCAGTTCTTATCTCTGGAGGCTGGAAGTCTGAAATCAAGGTGTCAGCAGGTCTATTCATTCCCTCTCTCTGTCTCTCTCTCTCGCTCTCTCTGGAACCACCTTAGAGATAGAGATCTTTCCTTCCTACCTTCTCATGGTTGCTGGCAATCTTTGGCATTCCTCAGCTTGCGTCTGCATCACTCACATCTCTGCCTTCATAGTCACCTGGCATTCTCCCTGTGGGTCTGTCTTCAGATGGCCTGTTCTTATGAGAGCAACAGCTTACTCAGTTAGGAGAACATCCTACTCCATAGTGGCCTCATCTTAACCTCACTGTGTCGCAATGACGCTACTTCCAAATAAGTTCACATATGCGGTACTAGGGGTTAGAAGTTTAATCTATCATTTTTTTTTTTTTGGGGGGGGGGAGACAGGGTAGCAGAGGAGAATATAACTCCATGTTACTGCTGAAGAAAATGAGACCCAGACACTAAAGAGTGGCAGAGCTGAGATCTGAGTAAGATCTACTTATCTCACTCTGGTTACTTTATAACCCGTAATCTCTATGGGGCTTACCTATTTCAAACCAAGTTTAAAAAATGTTCATTCATAAGAAAAGGAAGTCTTAGAAGCTATACCAATGGATAAATATTACAGGTCAGTTTGTCTTTCCTTGGTTGACTTCCCTTTTTATTGTTTAAAAACAGAAATGTATTGTTTCACAGTTCTGACGTCCAGGAATCTGAGATAAAGGTGTCAGCAGGGCTGGTTCCTTCTGAGGGCTGTGAGGGAGAATCTGTCCTGTCCCCGCCCCCACGCCCCTGACTCCCACTGTTTCTGATGGTTGCTGGCAGCCTTTGGCATTTCCTTAACTTATTAGATCACCCCAATCTCTGTTCTTATCTTCATACTAGAGGCCCAGTACATGAAATTCCTGCATGAGGGGAGGGAGGGTTTATCTCTCAGCCCAGCCTGCACCCTCTCCAATCTGGGATCCCTTAAGGGATATCCGACTGCCCGTTTAGGTTCAATCCCAGTAGGATGGGGCCTAAACGAGCAGTCAGACATCCCTCTCATGATCCAGGACTGCTGGCTCCCAACTGCTCAACTGCTTGCCTTCCTGATTGCCTCTAACCGCTTCTGCCTGCCAGCCTGATCACTCCCTAAGCACTACCCTACCAGCCTGATTGATGCCTAACTGCTCCCCTGCCTGCTAGTTTGCCCCTAACTGCCCTCCCCTTCAGGTCTTCATCCCCCAAACTGTCCTTCCCTATAGGCTCAGTCACCCCCAACTTCCCTTCCTTGCAGGTCTGGTCCCTCACAGCTGCCCTGCCCTGCTGGCCACCTTGTGGCAACCATCTTGTGTCCACATGGGGGCAGATCTTTGACCACATAGGAGCAGAGCAGCCATCTTGTGTGTTGGAGTGACAGTCGACTCTTGCATATTACTCTTTTATTAGGTAGGATAGAGGCCTGGTGCATGGGTGGGGGCCAGCTTATTTGCCTTGAAAGGTGTCCTGGATCAGGGTGGGGGTTCCCTTGGGGCATGGGGCAGCCTGGGCGAGGGCCTGTGATGGTTTGCAGGCTGGCCATGCCCTCCAGAGACCCAAGTGGAGGCCCTGGTATCTGGGATTTATTTATCCTCTATAATTGAAACTTTGTAGCCTGGAGCAGAGCCAAGCCTCCTGCTCGATCCATGGCCACAGCCATTTTTGTTGGGATTTATTTATCTTCTATAATTGAAACTTTGTAGCCTTGAGTGGAGGCCTGGGCCAGCCAGGGTGTGTGGAAAGCTTGGCTTCCTCCATTGCCAGGAACCCAAGCCTCCTGCTCCCTCTGTGGCTGCAGCCATCTTGGTTGGAATTAATTTGCATACTCACTCCTGATTAGCTGGTGGGCATGGCTTTGTGGTTGTAGTGGAGATTAATTTGTATATTACTCCTTTATTAGATAGGACTAGGGGCCCAGTGCATGAAATTTGTGCACTAGGGGTGGGGGGTGGGTTCCTCAGCCCAGCCTGCCCCTCTCACATACTGAGAGCCCTCAGGGGAAGTCCTACTGAGGGGACTGGGGTGATCAGGGGAAGGCACCAGCCCATCACCCCACTGCTGCAGCCACTGCCAGTCACCACAGTCACTAAGGTGTTTTCATCAACACGGACTCCAGTCCCTTCACCATGAAAAAATGACAACTTTCTTTAGGCATTTTCAAGATGTGTCTTTCATAGGATATGACATTTCTTTCTTTCTTTATTATTCTTATCCTCACCAGAGGATATGTTTCCATTGATTTTTAGAGAATCTGAAAGAGAAAGGGAAAGACAGAGAGAAACACCAAAGTGAGAGGGACACTTTAATTGGTTGCATCCTACGTGAGCCCTGACATAGGCCCCAGCCAGGGAGGATCTTGCCCTTGATCAGAATCGAACCTGCAGTCAACAAGCGTAGGAATTATCCACTGAGCCAAACTAGCTAGGGCAGGATATGATATTTCTTAGCTCTCAAGCAGCAGACCTTCCTTTTTTTCTCCAGGAGTATGGTGGAAAAACCCTAGGTCACCATTTTGGATTCTTATTAACCAAGTTACTAAGAATATTGCCAGTGGTATACAGGGAGCTTAGCCAATGAGTGGTCAGAAAAGGTATTTCCTCTGTAATTCACACCAATCACCTCTGATCTCTGGCTCCACCCCTGCCAAGGCCTAAAGCCTCAGGGCCTGAACAGGGGTCCCCCAGCTCCCTCGGATTGCCCAATCATCTGGCTCCACCCCTGCCCAGGAACCTCCTGACTCAGACCCTTCCCAGGTTGCTCAGGATCCACAGGGGCCTACCTTAGAGTGACCTGGGTGCTAAGAAGGTTCCCAGGACCCAGGCTGCTGGGCGCCTACGTATGCAAGTTAACCTTCATCTTTATTGGATTAATTTGCATACTCATTCTGAGTGGCTGTGGGCATAGTGGAGGTATAAGTCAATTTACATGTTTGTCTATTATTAGGCATGATGATGGTAATCCCTGTATGTACCTGTGTGTCCAAATTTCCTCTTTTTGTAAGAACACTAGTCATATTCAGTTAGGGCCACATCCTACTCTACTGTGACCTCATCTTAACTAATAATGTCTGCAATCACCCTATTTCCAAGTAAGGCCACATTCTGAAATTCTGGGGTTAGGACACCCACATATGTTTTATGAGGAAGCAATTCATCCTCTAACACTATCCAAACAATGACCCCAGAAAAAGAGGAAGAGGGAGGGCAGAGGATCTAGGAGGATCTAGTAAGTGACATTTACATTTTCTTTAAAAAGATAAAAAAAAACACTTTAAAATATTTTTATTGATTTCAGAGAGAAAGGGAGAGGGAGAGAGAGATAGAAACATCAATGATAAGAGAGAATCATTGATCAGCTGCCTTCTGCATGTCCCCTACTGGGGATTGAGCATGCAACCTGGGCATGTGCCCTTGACTGGAATCAAACCTGGGGCTCTTCAGTCTGCAGGGTGATGCTCTATCCACTGAACAAAACCAGGTAGGGCTAAAATGTTTTGATTAAATTTATTGGGGTAACAGTGCTTAGTAAGATTATGTAGGTTTTAAGTATACAATTCTGTAATACATATTTGTATATTGCATTGTGTGTTCACTGCCCAAAGTTGTCTCTGTCTGTCACCATATATTTGACTTTACCATCCTCTGCATCTCCCTCACCACTCTTTCCCTCTGGGAACCTGACTTTACTTTTAAAAATATATATATTTTATTGATTTTTTTTTTTACAGAGAGGAAGGGAGAGGGATAGAGACATCAATCAGCCACCTTCTGCACGACCCACACTGGAGATGTGCCCGCAACCAAGGTATGTGCCCTTGACCAGAATCGAACCTGAGATCCTTCAGTCCACAGGCCATCGCTTTACCCACTGAACGAAACCGGTTTCGGCTGACTTCACTGTTGTACTCAGTGTCCGAACTTGCTCTGTGACTGCTTTCAAAGAGTTAGCCCACGGAATTGACTAGGGCAGTGGTCGGCAAACTCACTAGTCAACAGAGCCAAATATCAACAGTACAATGATTGAAATTTCTTGAGAGCCAATTTTTTAAAATTTAAACTTCTTCTAACACCACCTCTTCAAAATAGACTCGCCCAGGCGTGCTATTTTGTGGAAGAGCCACACTCAAGGGGCCAGAGAGCTGCATGTGGCTTGCGAGCCGCAGTTTGCTGATCAAAGGACTAGGGTATTTCATTTACTAATTAGCTGCTTTCTACAGTTTTTGAGGGATTCGGGGAATAGGCCTGGAAATCAGTCAGACAGAGATGTGGAGTACAGGGCTGGCTGGTCTTAAGGAAAGTGTGAAAAAGCACACCAGGAACTTAGGCGAACAGGGGCTTCTTTCCTAGGCAATGGCGAGAGGAACAGAGCTGATGTGTCCACAGAAAGACAGTTTGCATCTGATACTTCCCTTCCAGACATCAGGCTCTTGCTCAGGCTCACAGTCCGCTAATTTCAGCTCAGTGTTCACCTCGAGGCTGCCAGAACTTAATATTGAAGTTTTCCTTTTCCAGTCTTTCTCTTATTGTCTGAATCTCCAAGAAGACTTTGTTCAGGCCCAGAAACATGTTGTTGGTGGTTTGTGTTCTTGCTGCAGTCTAATCTGTCTTTCCCATCCTGGCCTATTTCTCTCTGGATTTTCTACAAAACATTGCTTTCTGCAGTGCGGGATGCATCTTCCTTCAGTTAAAAGCTCTATTAAACCATGGGCTAAATTGGAACTCTTTTTTGAAACATATATATCTTTATTGATTTCAGAGAGGAGGGGAGAGGGAGAGAGATAGAAACATCAATGATGAGGAAGAATCACTGATGGGCTGCCTCCTGCACAACCCACATTGGGGATTTGGCCCATAACCCGGCCATATGCCCTGACCAGGAATCAAACGGTAACCTCCTGGTTTATAGGTCATTGTTCAACCGCTGAGCCATACTGGCTGGGCAAATTGGAACTCTTGAGAAATATTATTTCCCTCTCCCCCAATACTGAGCTCATCTTTCTGTAAGTCTTACATTCAGTAATATTTAGAAGCAACAATCTATTTATTTTTGAGTAAAGAGACAGCACTTATCATTTAACCAAATGCAGAACCAAACCAATTGGTGTTTTACTTGGTAGTGTTTTAAATAATAGTTGATCTTTTCAACATAATCATGTATGTATATAGGTATTTTTGCCTCTTTGATCAGATTTTTATTCAAAATTAGCTGTCCAAAATGACCCTAACCATGTATTTAAAACAGTTTTTGTTTTTTTTAAAGCAATGAGGTTATTATAAATAGATGGGAAATGAAGGAACTGCACCTGAACGGAACCACATCACCCAAACTCTCCTGGGTCTAAGCCTCGCCTGCGTGGACTCGGGAGTCTCACTAACTGGAAACTGCACCCAGAACTGGAGGAGATGAGTCCGAAGAGGAGTCACTAGGGATGCTGGCCACGTGTCCTTGGGCAGTGAGCTGGATGCCTCCGGCTGCTGTAACCCAGTACCACACACTAGTGATTTGCAACAACAGAAATTCATTTCCTCAGAGACCTGGAGGAAGCCTAAAATCAAGGTATGGACAGGGCTGTGCTCCCTCTGAAACCTACAAAGGAGAATCATTCCTACCTCTTCTGCCACTCCTTGGCACTCTTGGCCTGTGATTGTGTCACTCTAACCTCTGCCTCCATGGTCACATGATCTCTCAATTTTTTGTCTTGATGTCCAAATTTTCCCCTTTTATAAAGACATCAGTATTAGATCAGGGGCCCACCCTACTGCAGTAAGACCTCATCTTAAATAATTATATCTGCAATGAACTTATTTCCAAATCTGGTCCCATTCTGAGGTACTGGGAGCTAGGACTTCAACCTATCTTTGGGGGCAGGGAGGGGGGGGGGAGTTCAACCCACAACAGGCAGCTCCATGTCCAGTTCCTTGTTTCCAGGGACACAGGGATGAGAAGCTGACCCACAGGCCCTGCTTCAATGTGCTCCAAACATCGGTGTCTGTGATTGTGGCAAGTCTCTGACAGCAGGCTGTGGGCCTCACTAATTCAGGCCCAGAGGTGACCCTGAGTACATCCCCACCCCCCAAACACCCATCTGGGGAAAGAAGTTTCAGAGTTGCCTAAATGAAACTTGATGGAATTACCTCTGTGAACTTCAGAATTGTTGTTATAGGAGGGCTTGCAGGAAGAAGAGGAGATGGTCATTTCTTCTCTTAATTTAAATCCTTCCAAGAATTCTTGCTGAGGTTGGTCCCAAAAGGGCCCTCAGGGCTCTGGAATGAGGCTCCACCCTTTCCATAAATCTGATGGGAGAAGGTACTATCTCCTACCAGTAGGAGGCACAAGAAGCTGACATGAGAGATACAGCTTTCCTGGAGTTTTGGCTAGACTTATGGCTCTCAACTATCTCTGCATATTAAAATCATGGGGTGGCCCTGACTGGTTTGGCTCATTGGATAGAGCATCAGCCTGGGGACTGAAGAGTCCTAGGTTCGATTCCAGTCAAGGGCATGTACCTTGGTGGCGGGCACATCCCCAGTAGGGGGTGTGCAAGAGGCAGCTGATCGAAGTTTCTCTCTTCGATGTTTCTAATTCTCTATTCCTCTCCCTTCCTCTCTGTAAAACATCAATACAATATATTAAAAAAAATAATAAAAATAAAATAAAATCATGGGGCAGGGGCTTCTTAAAAATACTACTTATGCAAAGATAATGAAGTCGTTTCTTAAAAAAATATTTATAAATGCAAATGAATATTTTTTTTCATTTCATTCATTCATGAAAAGATGTTCAACATCATGAGTCTTTAGGGAAATGCAAATAAAAACCAGATTGAGATACCACTGTACACCTACTGGAATGACTACAATTAAAAAGACTGAAATACTAAATATTGGCAAGGATGTGGAAAAATCAAAACTCTTACACGCAGCTGGCTGGTGGTGGGAACATAAAATAGAACAAGCACTTTGGTTTTTTGTTTGTTTAGTTGTGTGTGTTTTTTAAACATTTTATTACTATTTTATTAAGAAGGAAGTCACACTGAGGAATCTTTCTAAGGTTCTTTGCAGCTCTAGTTTTTTCTTTTACTTTCAATATTATTTTGTATTGGTTTCGGGTGTACAGCAAAGTGGTTAGACAAGGAACAAGCACTTTGGAGAGGCAGCTTGACAGTTTGTTTTATTTTATTTTTTGATTGTTTCTTAAAAAATTAAACATATTCCTACTGTATGATCCAGCCATTAAATTTCTAGGTAGTTACCCAGACAAAGAAGCCTGACAAAAATGTATCATTCCATGCAAATAAAATTTTGGAAAATACAGACTAATCTACAGTGATACAAGTTTAGGAGGAGCAGAGCACAGATGACAAAGGGACGCAGGGAGACTTTAGGGGTGATGGACATGTTCATTCTCTTAACTGTGATGAAGATTACACAATACATTCGTCAAACTTCTCCAATTGGTCACTTAAATATGTATAGTTTGTTGTTTATCAATTAGACCTCAATAAAGTTAATTAAAAAAAAACTGCTGCCGAAATCAGTTTGGCTCAGTGGATAGAGCATCAGTCTGTGGACTAAAAGGTTCCATTCCGGCCAAGGGCATGTACCTTGGTTGTGGGCACATCCCCAAGAGGGGGCGTGCAAGAGGCAGCTGATCGATGTCTCTCATCTATGTTTCTAGCTCTCTGTCCCTTTCCCTTCCTCTCCATCAAAAATCAATAGAAATATATTTAAACCAACCCAATGGGCATCACCAAGGAAAATAGTTGAGTTTACTAAGTTGTGGGTCAGACCATACGAAATCACTGTGTTTAGGTCATAAAAGCTCAAGTGCTGGCAATTGCATAAAGTTCAACCTATATTTTCAATATTTTCCCCCTTATCCAACAATAGTTAAGAATTATGTATGTGCTGGATCAAGTCCTACTAACTATGTCACTTCAGAATATTAGAACTGTAATATAACAATTTAAACATACCTCACTAACCATACTACTCCCTATCCCTCTCACCCACTCCAGCCAGTAATACTCTGAATGGTACAAGAAAATATCATTTCAATGAAAATAAACACTGTGAATTCATTTGGCCCTTCATGTAGACTTTTGTCCCATTTTTCCAGGTTTAAATTTAAATTTAACTTTAGATCTGCTTTTTCTTTTGTCAAAAGTAATGTGTATTCATTGTAGAAAATACAAAAAACAAACAGAAAAACACAAATAAGACTTTAAAAATTAGGCATAACCCCACTACATAACTTGCCCACTTCTGAAAACCTAGGACTTAGCTCAGTGGTTAGTCATTTTTGAAAATAAACTTCAGGTTATAAAGAGTTCTTTGTAGTTCCTCTAAATTATATGAAGGCCTTGTTAATATTTATTCAAGTAGGTTGAAGTATGAATTAGTTTCTTAATCATCAGAACTGGATCTCTTATAGAAGGGTTAATCCAGTGGTACAATAAAACTAGCTGGCTAGGGTAAAGAATAAAAAGCAATTTAGCCCAGCCTATGTGTGTGGCTCAGTAGTTGAGTGTCAACCTATAAAGCAGAAAGTCATAGTTCGATTCCCTGTTAGGGCACATGCCCGAGTTGTGGACTCGATCTCCAGTCAGGGGCATGCAGGAGGCAACCAATCAATGATTCTCCCTTATCATTGATGTTTCTATCACTATCTCTCCCTCTCCCTTCCTCTCTGAAATCAATAAAAACACATATTAGAAAAAAAGAGTAAAAAGCAAATTTGAATGCAGATCTGAGCATCTCTATTCACTGGCTCTCAGACATGGTTTTAAATGATTAGTGCCTAGAAAGAGATTTTCTGGTTTTGTTCTCTAACATACAGAACAGTTACCAGTAGTCCATTAGAGGCAGAAAAATAGAGGATTGAATGAAATAAGAAAGATAAGACAGTGGGTGACTAAAAATCTGATAAGCTAATTTCTGAAAATATGGCAGAGCCAAACTGTAGAATATAAATGTTGAAAATTTTTAAATGGAGTTTTAGTGGCACATAGCCTTTCTTTAAAGCTGGGCCAATCCTGGGTGATAGCCGATAAGGAACGTGCCTTGGACACTCCTCCTGGCTCTTATACAGGGAATATAGTACTGAATTCATATTCCCATCTGTTTATTTATAGTTAAAAACTATAAGAAGCACATTTATTCTCCTTGGGTAGTCCAAGAAAAGAATTACATTAGTCTGTTCAGATGACTATAACAGAATACCACAGTCTGGCTAGCTTATGAACCAACATAAATCTATTTCTCATGGTGTGGAAGCTGGAAGTCCAAGCTCAAGGCACTGGCAGAATCATCAGTGTCTGTTGAGAGCCCGCTTCCTAGTTCATAGGTGGCCTTCCTCTCCCCGTCCTCACAGGAGGAAAGGGGCAAGGGTCTCCTGGGTCTCTGTTATAAGGGCACTCATCCCGTTTGTGAGGGTTCTGCCCTTATGACCCAATCTCCCAAATGCCCCACCTCCTAATACTATCCCCTTGAGGTTAGGATTTCAACATGATGAAGATTGGGATGACACAAATATTCAGACCATAACAAGTTTGTATCTTCACATCTTGGAAATGAAAACTAGATTACACAATAAAGTGCAGGAATCTTTGTCTGTCTCCTACGAGGGAAACGCTGAGATGCTGGCCTTGGCTCAACCCAATGAGCCTTGAGCAAATGCTTATAATGAGCTTAGCTCTGTGCACATTCAGCCCTGAAGGATGATCCTGCTGTTCAAACACTAAACAAGGTCTATATTGGTCCCATAGGGATCCACTCAGACTCACAGACCTGTTATGAAGATTCTTTTAGCCCAATCAGTGTGGCTCAGTGGTTGAGCGTCAACCTATGAACCAGGAGATCATGGTTGTGGGCTCAATCCTCAGTGTGGGGCTTGCAGGAGGCAGCTGATCAATGATTCTTTCTCATCATTGAGGTCTCTTTCTCTCTCCCTTCATCTCTGAAATCAATAAAAATATATTAAAAAAAAAGATTATTTTGAACTGAAGACATTTGAGAAGCAGCTGATATAAAAGGAGCTTCCATTATTGACTGAAAGCAGAGCCTTCCAAGAGTGAGAACAGCCATAAACCCCCTCTCCCACTCACACGGGATGAGAAATCACATAAGCAAACATTTCCACAACTGTCACATCTCCCATTTGCTCCCTTAAAAGTTCATTTGTCTCCCCATAGGAGTCCTTGCTGCCCCCAACCCCGCTAAGTTGCTATAACAACCCCTATATATCCAGCTCTTTACCCAAGTGCACTCACATTCCTGTGAATGAAACATGTTTTATTTTCTTCCGTTAATCTGTCTATTGTTAACGTTCAGGCCCCCAACCTGAAATCTAAGTTGGTAGAGGAAGTTTTTCTTCCCAACAGTCCAAATTTTAAATGGGGAGGAGGCCATTATGGGGTGGTCAACAGTTGTCTGCTTCCCCATTTCTGCCCACAGGAGGGGTGTTCTGATCGTCTCTTCCCTTTAATGTCCCCACCTCATAATGATGCAATTTGGAGAAATTTACCAGAACTATGAAATCTTGAGATTGAACGGTTGCTTAAGCTCCCGAGTTATAGCACCGGCCTAAAATCCCGAGGTGAGTGTCACGATCTCAGCACAACATTCATTGTTTCGTGTTTATTTTTCAGAAATTCTAGGGTCTATAAGAAGGTCTGTTTTTATAAGTCTGCTCTTGGCAAGATTTAGGTTTGATTCCAGTGGGGCCAAAGTTCTATTCCAAGGAAATCTAGTCGTCATGATATGTAACAGAAGTTTCAATGCACATATAAAGATTTATAGGATACTTTGCACATGTATGGTGAGTGTATTTAAAAAGCAAACACATGGGATGGGGGGCAGATACCTAGGGAAGCAAAGGGACATGTGATATCAGGAGATGGGAGAGGCCAGGGTTACAGATTTTCAAGAAGGAAGTGGGAAATAAGGCCAAAGGCCACAAATGGGTAGAAAAACCGGAATGACTTAGATTGGTCACGGGTGACGTGGGTGGGAGAAGTTTTGGAGTGGGCGTGTGGGGGAGCAGGTTCCTGAAGGAAGTGGTACAGGGTGTTAATGAGCACTGTGGAGAGAGAGATGAAGAAATGACAGTCACCCAGAGAAGGAACATTGCCTTTGTTCCTAAACCTACACATCATCCCCGAAAATTTGAGCTAAGAATTAGGGAGGAATAAGAAAATGAGAAATATACAGTATGAGAAGAGGAATATTTTTAAGTTGGCATATCCATTAAAAAATCAGGACCAGTAATATTTTCAGAGAGTAATTTTTTTCCCTTTTAAAAAATGTTTTTTTTTTTCTTATCTTTTTTTTTTTTTTTTTTGAGAGAGGAAAGGAGAGGGAAGAGAGAGGGGGAAAGGGAGAGAGAGAAAATGGGAGAGGGTGAGGGAGAGAGCGAGGGAAAGAAGGAGAGGGAGAGGGAGAGGCAAAAAGGAGAGGGAGAGAGAGAAGGA
>PVJN01035527.1:0-22057 GCA_004026805.1 Lasiurus borealis | reverse complement strand
CCTCAGAGGCAGGACTCGCAGGAAGGAGGCAGACCCCACCACACACTGACTGGGGGGGGGGGGGGGGGCCTCCTGGAAGGCAACCTCTCTGTTGGCAGTGCTCTTAACAGAGGGAAGATCTTATTGGAGGCTCCTGTTTTCACAGGGCCCGGTGAAGAAGGCAGAAGTGATTTGGGGAATAATGAGTTAAACCTCCTTGGGAGGGAAATGAGAAACCCAAAGGATGATGGGTGGGAGCAGCAGAGAGGGTGAAAAGAACCAGAATTCCAGATGATTCTAGCTTTCACTCGTGTCCTAGCCGTGCCACCTTACGTCTCATAAGAGGAAGACGCCTCTTAACCTCTCAGAGCCTCAGGCCACTCATCTGTGACACGGTGGTGACCTAACCTGTCCCAGAGGACTCATGAGAGGATCACACGGCATCACGTGAAGCACTTAGCGTGATATCCGAGAGGCTGGTGCTTCGTTCAGCACTTCATTCAGCTAATCATGTCTTAGCATTTATTATGTGTCGGGCATTACCGTGACATTGGAAAATACGTAACCCAATCACATCATTTCATAGGGATAAGTGCTCTGAAAAAAAAGTAAAAACTAATGGAATAGCGTGTGACTGTGCAGGGGAGGGGCAGGGTAGGAGATGAGTGATTTCAAATAGCAAAATCAGAAAAGAGAAGGCCTTTCTGAGAAATAGCATTAGAGCAGAAACCCCAAAAAGGAGAAGGAGCCACCCATGCAGAGATTGGGCAGGAACAGTCCATGGAGAGAGACAGCAAGGACAAGGGCCCTAGAGAGAGGATGCGTTCGGTCAGAGCCGGAACTGGGGGGTGGGGGGGGGAGGGAAGCGCTCACATTCAGGGAGGAGCAAGCGCAGGAGGAGAGCTTGTCTGTATTTAAAATTTCGGTAGTTTATTCATCGTGGGCGTTTGGGGTATCAATTTTGAATTTTGAATTGAAATACAATCGACACCTGGCGTTTTCTTTGTTTTGGGGGCAGGTCTCTCTCCAGGGGCGCTCAATAGGAGGACCACCCCTGCAGGCCTCGCTCCTGCCTCCTGCCCTGTGGTCGGAAAGAAGCGGAATGAAATGTCAGCCACCGCTGATGTTGATGTCACCGTTAGGGATACTTTCTATAAGAATTGGGATGAGCCCATGGGCAAGGCCTCTTATGAGTAAGTGATTCCACGTTTTAAGGGTGAGGTCAGGGTTATTGCCCAAATAACCTAATCGTAAATCTCTCTCCATTTTCCTCTTTTTGGAAAAATCAAGAGCCCGGATTATACTCAGAGGTGTCTGCCTGATATGCTCAGACACCCTGAGATTCCAACGTCATCGGCTTCCCCTTGTAACCAAGCAGAAACTGCATTTCTTTCAGATGAACTTTTCTCCTTTCTGCCCCTTTAATTCAGACTGGCCTCATCCAGCAGCCTGACTCACCTGCTTCCTTCTCCTCTTCGTGTCCCTTAATCATCAGTCCTCAAGCCAATGAGGTTCTGGTCAGCATCAAATCATTCTAAGAACAAAGCCTCAGATCTATTGACCACAGAGACATTTCATTAACTCCCATTAACGATCCCTCTCTCCCCCATATCACCCATTCCCTGAAAGCCATTGGGGAGCCCAGTCTTCCCTTTGGCATCCACACCCTTAATCATCACGCCCTCAGGACAACGAGGTTCTGGTGAGAATCAATTTATTTTAGGAACAATACCTGGGCTCTATTGACCACAGATGTAGCATTTTAATCAAAGTAGAGATAACATCTAGGCCTCAGTGGTGTTTCAGCGTCAAACCCAGAAAAGTGGTGAAACCAGATGAAGCAATCATGGCTGGCACCGGGACCAGATGCAATGATCAACTACCCTCTCCCCCAGTGCCAGCCAATCAGTAGAGACCAGGTTCCTGACCATGACCCTAACTGCCTTAGTCGCCATGATTAATGTTTCCCCCTATACTGCCCGTCCCCTGAAAGCCATCGCGGAGCCCAGTCTTTGAGCACTAGCTCCTCTGTGACTCTGTGTGTGGTCCTCCTTCTTAACTAATAAATCTTTCCTTTCTGGGCTGCAAACTCCTGTTCGTGTCTTATTGGGCACTGATGCACGCAGGCAAATGTCTAAAATTACCCTTTCCCTTCTCCTCTGAGGCCACATGTACGAAGGGTGACAATATAATACTGTCCAAACCTGCAAAGAATTTTTATAAAAATTTATTTGAGACCTAGCAGGTTTAGCTCAGTGGATAGAGCATCAGCCTGTGGATTGAAGGGTCTCAAGTTCCATTTCAGTCAAGAGCATGTACCTCGGTTGCAGACCCAATCCCAGACCATGGTTGGGGAACGTGCGGGAGGCAAGCAATCGATATTTCTCTCTCACATCAATGTTTATCTCTGTCTCGCCCCCTCCCTTTCACGCTCTCTAAAAACCAATGGAAAAATATCCTTGGATGAGGATTAACAACAACAAAACTCTTGGAGCCAAACAGAGAATACACCTGGAAACACTATCTCAACAGACTGAGATACACGCTTCCTAGAATTGCAGCTTGCAGCTTCTTTATGGACTTGGAGTTAAGAAGAGTATGTATAGAAGAGGACATGAAGGTGGGAGAAAGCAAGGCAGGGATTGGATTACAGGACAGTTAAAAGATTCTATGGCTGGCCAGCATAGCTCAGTGGTTGAGTGTCAACCTAGGAACCAGGAGGCCACGGTTTGATTCCTGGGCAATTCTTGGATATGGATGGACCATATTCCAAGATTAACTCCCAGGTCCAAGGTTGACTGCCAAGTCCAAGGTTGACTCTCAGGTCCCAGGGGGTGTACACCTCCCAGCCAGATTAGAATGTGCTTTCTTTAATCAGAACAATCCCGATTAACAGAGCATGATTAATACTTCTTATAACTAATAGCTAGTCCCCAACATTGTAGTTCTGCCCTTAACATTGTCTCCTGAGGGGGCAGAAAAGAGCATTTCAGAGGCGTGTTCACCTAGATGTCCAGAAACAATAGACAGGGCTTACTTAAGGCAAAGATAAATCTTTTACTCAAGTTACATGCCTGGGGCATGACTACTCCCCATGACCGGCCCAGTTAGAAATTTATGACCAGATCACTCTGTGAGGCCATTTTTAATAGAATCCCTTTCTCTAGAGAATCCCATGCAGAAACTTGATTTCTTTCAGACGAACTTTTCTCCTTTCTTCCCTTTTAATTCAGACTGGCTTCATCCAGCACCTTGACTCACCTGCTTCCTTTTCCTCTTCATGTCCCTTAATCATCAGTCCTCAAGCCAGTGAGGTTCTGGTCGGCATCAAGTCATCCTAGGAACAAAGGAGATGTTTGTCTACAGGAGATGTACCAAAATCTCCTCCAAACCACTCCAGTGGGGGGAGAATTCTGAGGCCCCTCCTGCGAATCACTCCCTGGCCCGGCCCTGTGCTAATGTCTGCCTTGTTCTCCAACCCCCAAGAGACCTCCCAATTCTACCGAGTTCCTCTGAGATGAAGAAAATGAGTGTAAATGGCACTGCTCTAACCTAGTCTGGTGTGCTGGTGAAGGGCTCTCTGATACCATTGGAAGAAAACCTTTCCACTCCCTGCTCCGCCAGTCCCTGGGGTATTGACAACATTGTGGTCCCAACAGCTTCTTCAGGTTGGAGACCTAGGCCACACCTCGCTTTGTCACTTGCCTCATTTATTTTCCCTCCACAGGGGTTGCAGAGAAGCGGCTTCCTTCCTTCCCAATTTGCAGCAACTTTCAGGGCTCCTCCTGCGAAGAGGCCCCCAGTGGCTTGCTGTCATATCTTACCCTTCTTCACATCTGTCTCATACCACGCTCTCCATGCAGTCAAGGAGACAGATGAAGTCCTTATACTCAGTTGCTGCGCTGAAGGAGGTATGGGGCGCCGTAAATGTCCACAGAGGGAAGGAGAGGGTGGGGAGAGGGTCTTTAGAGCCTCCTGTTTGAAAACATGGCAGCGAGGTCCAGAGAGGGGAACAGGGGGCCTATCTTCAGTCACACAACCCCAGAGCTCTGGTCTTCTCGTTTCCAGACGCGTGCTCTTTCTCCCTTTGAGGCCCAGAAAAAAAAATTCTCTAAAGGGAAAGGAAGTCCAAGCGTATGACATAAAAGCAGAGGGTTTCTTGGGAAGTGTTCAGCGGACAGTAATCTGAGCAAAGGCAGTCGAGGCCAAGGCCACTCCTGGCTTTCCCACACATCTGGCAGGGGCCAGCGCTGGGCTCACTCTGACTCCAGAGTGGATGGCCAGTCTGCAGGAAAGAGAACCCGAGACGTGGCTGGGACTTTCACGAGCCTTCTGACTTTTTCTCTTCACGCCTCCTGTGCCAGCACTCCTTCTATGTGTCGTGTCAGTCTGCGCAGCATTGGTTTTCTACCAGTGGCTCCAAGGCCACCCGGAGACCGGAAGTCTGTGATGGGCACCAGAAGCAAGGAGCGTGTTCCTATCAAGCAAACAATTTCTCACACCCCTCCGTCAACGCATTCCCCTGTGCTTCTTGCCCTCCCCTCCCAAGGACAGCTTGCACAGGTGCCTACAAAGGCCAGGCGTGTTTTGTCACTCCTGCCTCAATAAGTTATACAGTGGTACCTCGAGATACGAGTTTAATTCGTTCCGTAACCTTGAGGCGTGGGAAACTATGAGACGCTCGAATCTCGGTAAACTGATGGGTCGTGTGCAGCCGGCCGATCCGCGCGATGACTCCTATCTCAAATGTTGCTCGTATTTCAAAGCAAAAATCTCTCGCTCGACGGCTCGTATCTCAAAAATCTCGTATGTTAGGGCACTCGTATCTCGAGGTACCACTTTAGTTCTGTGGGCTTCTTACAAACTGCACCACAGGCTCTGTGGATGCATCAGTAAGTGACTTCTAACCACAGATCCTCCTGCTCAGTCTTACCTTGCTCTGAATGGTAAGCAGCCCCCATCCCCCCCAAAGCGGTGGGTCACAGGGCTCCCTGCATGACTCAGGCCCAAAGGTCTAGGAGAAGATAAAGGGCTTTCTTCTCCCGCACCCCGAAGCGGGACCTGCCTGCCAAGGGAAAGAGGCCAAGAATGTACTCTCCAGAGGCAAGGTTATTTAAAGTTTCCCAGAACCTTTCTGACCTAGAAAAATCCTTTTCTTCCCTTAAATTGCTTCGCCTGAGGTGAGAGCCGAGCCTCGGTGGCGAGGAAGATCTGAAAATGCAGGCAGAACTCTGGCTTTAGAAAGACGGGGCTTCCTCGTCGTCGCCTCGGGCCCTGGGGGGTGGCCTGGGGATGTCTAGGCATCCCTCCTCCTGGCTTCATCCGGCATTTCTAGCCGTGCCCGTGCCCGAGGCTGGCTAGGAAACAGGACCACTCGCTCTGCGGGGTTTGCAGCACCAACCAGACAGACACAGAGGTTGAACTTGAGCCACGCGGGTGCAGTCTTCTCTCACGTACACGCGTGCCTTTGTGTTTGTATTATTTTTATTACGATGAGGTTCCCAAAACACAACTTCCTCCCTCACCGGGACCCAACCACTTTCTGTCTCTTCAAGGACTAAGTTAGGTTCTAGAGTTCACTGATGGCTCTTTCACAATTCTGTTGTGACTTCAGGGGAGAGAACACGCAGCTCTTGTTAACTCATTATCGTGATCAGAATCTGAATCTCTAACCACCCATCCGTGATGTTTTTTAGGAAG
Organism: Lasiurus borealis; assembly: GCA_004026805.1. Lineage (NCBI taxonomy): Eukaryota > Metazoa > Chordata > Mammalia > Chiroptera > Vespertilionidae > Lasiurus > Lasiurus borealis. The sequence goes on along the minus strand of PVJN01035527.1, from coordinate 16,378 downwards.
AGGAGGTGATGGTACGTGTATCCCACCACTCTGCATACCACCCCTTGGGTCGGCCTGTTCAGGTGAAACCAGTTTGGCTCAGTAGATAGAGCATCAGCCAGAGGACTGAAATGTCCCAGGTTCGATTCCGGTCAAGGGCATGTACCGTGGTTGCGGGCACATCCCCAGGTAGGGGGCATGCAGGAAGCAGCTGATCAATGTTTCTAACTATCCCTCTCCTTTCCTCTTTATAAAAAATCAATAAAAATATATTTTAAAAACCGATATTTTTATATTATGTCATTTTTTCAATAAAATCAATTTATTCTCTTTTGCATTAAGTCAACTTTATTGAAGTATATTTGCATACAATGAAAGGCCCCCCCCTTTGAAGTATGTGGTTTAATGGCTTTTGCTGAATGTGTACCCCCATGTCACCACCACCACAAGCAAGATATGGAATATTTCCCCTCATCCCAAATACTTCATTTCTGCTTCCCTGTCGATCCCCACCCACCCACCACCTGCCCAAGCACCTCTGGTCTGCTTCCTGTCAGCGCTACTTTTGTGTCTGGCTTATTTAACTCAGCATATGTTATTGAGATTCATTTATTTTATTGCCTAAGTCAATAGCTTGCTCCCTTTTATTTTTTAAATATATTTTATTGATTTTTTTACAGAGAGGAAGGGAGAGGGATAGAGAGTTAGAAACATCGATGAGAGAGAGACATCGATCAGCTGCCTCCTGCATGCCCTCTACTGGGGATGTGCCCACAACCAAGGTACATGCCCTTGACTGGAAGCAAACCTGGGACCCTTCAGTCCGCAGGCCAACGCTCTATCCACTGAGCCAAACCGGTTTCGGCAGCTTGTTCCCTTTTAATGCTGGGTAATATGGATATGTCACAATTTATATGGCTATATCACAATTTATGTATTCATTGACCTTCAATGGACATTTGGGTTATTTCCAATTTTTGGCTAGTATGAATAAGGCGCTTATGAACGTTCATATACAAATCATTGTGTGGACATATTTCTCTTGGGTGAATAGCTAGTACTGAAATTGCTGTGTCATGTTGTAAGCATACATTTAACCTTATAAGGAACCAGCAAACTATTTTCCGAATTGCCTGTAGCTTTTCACATCGCTATTAGCAGTGTCTGAGAGTCCCCAATCTCCAGCAGTTGGTGTTGTCCATCATTTTTATTTTAGCCATTCTGGTAGTTATGCGATATTATGTTATGTGAATTTAATTTTTATCTCCCTGGTGACTATGGATATTGAACATCTTTTCATGTGCTTATTGGCCATACATATTTATTCTTTGTAATGTGTTTGCAAAAACCTTTGCACGTTTTAAAAACTGCTTGTGTCAATATTATTGAGTTAGAAGAGTTCTTTTGATATTTTGGATATAAGTGCTTTTTCAGGGGTGGTATCCTAGCTTATAATTTTCTAGTCACAAACGGGAGGTGGCGGGGGTGGGGGAGGGAGGTGGGGAGCCGAGGAGGACAAGCAAGGTAATGACCGGAGGCCAATAAAACATACATATTATGAGTATTTTCTCCCTGCCTGTTGCTTTCTTAACAGTACCCTTTAACAAACAGAAGTTTTAAATTTTGATAAAGTCCAATTTATCTTTGTGTGTGTGTGTGGTTTGTGCTTTTTTTGTCTTTTCTAAGAAATGTTTGTCCATGGGTGCAAAATTTTTCTCCTATATTTTCTTATAGAGGATCTATAGCGTTGGCTTTTGCATTTATAGTTCGGCTCTTACATTAATTCTCTGACCCATTTTGGGTTAATTTTTGAGTATAGTGTAAGAGAAGGAATTTCAATGGCATAATTTATCACAAAGACTATTCTTTCCTTATTGGAGTTACCTTGGCACCTTAATAAAAAAAAACCACTTGACCATAGTGAAGTTCTATTTCTGGACTCTCATATTTCATTCGTTAATTATTATTTGTATTTGCTGCTGCTGCTGATGTAATCGCCTGGGCAGCTAGAGTTTCTCTCAGAAGTTGTTACAAGTCCTATCGCTGTGAGCGGCTTCCCTGGCTTCAGGCCTTGTCCTCCCGGCTGGGGGAACGGGGGTGAGTCTCCAAATGTGGGTGAGTCTCCAGGTTTCTGTTTGACCCCAACCTGGGGCAAAGGTAGCCATGCCCGAGGGCACCTGGTGAGGGAGATGCCAGTGGGAATTTTGCTTTGTCAGGTGGCACATACTCCACCCTCCCTCTGCCCCCAGGCCCTGCGCAAGGACACGGCTGGTTCAGTGACTAGAATTGTGCAGCCTCGGCCCAGCCCTCACCCTCTAGGTTTCTCATCAACAACGAAGCAGCGTTCCCGGCGGTTTTTCCCTCCTCCAGCCACAGCCCCTCGCTCCAGCAGAGGGGCTCCCGAGGATCAGCAACCACACCCCATCTGTATATTGGGGTAGTCATAGCGGGACCCTCAGGATTTTGTCTCCTACCGATAACCACGATATTCATCAGCTGCTGTGCTAATGCTTCAACTCCCAGCAGCGGTTTTCAATTTGGTACAAAATGAATCATAGCTGGTCCGTTTGTTAAATACATACGAGATCAGGACCTTTTCTATATTTGGATAGTATTTTTGTTTATTTCAATGCTTATAGGCTGGAAGGGACCTTGTAAATGTGTATTTAAGCAATCTCCTTTTCCCAGAAGGGTGATATATTTTTAACTTATTTCTTAACTTTCTTGAACATTCTATTTTGAATGTGATCTCAGGTCAGCCGAGGTCATCACTGGAGTGTTGTTTTTCCCCGGTCGCATGATTTTTTAATCCCATATCCGATGGGAAGTTCAATGTTCTTTCCAATATGTTTGCAGATCCCTGGCAAGTTCATTGACTCCTGGTCATTTCTGCCTCTGAGTTCAAGTTCCAGCTCCGTCAACTCTTCGGTCTCACATCCCGCCGCCTGGAGCTGTTTTGTCTTCTGAACGCCTTAGCTCAGCTCCTGTTCTGCGGTTCTTTGCTCAGCAACTGCCCCATAACATTTCCTACAGGCATTTTTTTTTTTTTATGGTCAATTTGTATGAAGGTTTCAGACGATGGGGGATGGGGAGTTACATAGTCAACTTCCTGGACCCATCCCACTCCCTCCTTCTGAAGGTCCCGGGTCCTTTCTTCTTAGAATCTCCCTCCCAGGTCACTTCTGTTTATTCTCCTGAGCATAATAATGGCAATGATACTAATAATCATTATAATAAACATAAATAGAATTTACTGCATGCTAGGCACCTCTAAAATACTTTGCATATATCAATCACGTCATCTTCACCACAGTCCCATGAAGAAGCTATTACAATTAGCCACACTTTACAGATTAAAAACAACAACACACACACTAGCTGAAACCGGTTTGGCTCAGTGGATAGAGCACCAGCTGGGGACTGAAAGGTCTCAGGTTCGATTCCAATCAAGGGCATGTACCTTGGTTATGGGCACATCCCCAGTAGGAGGTGTGCAGGAGGCAACTGATGGATGTTTCTCCTTTATGTTTCTCACTATCTCTCTCCCTTCCTCTCTGTAAAGAAATAAATAAAAAAAATATATTTTTAAAATAAAAAAAATCAAAACAACAACACTGAATCCTATTTAATTTGCTCTGTTTAATATGAAGCATTAGAATTGACAGAGGCTTTGAAATTGTGTTTATTTCTTCTCCCACTAGCTTCTGGGAAGTAAGTTGACCTTTGTAAGACTCAGTATAACCTAACGTCCCCATTTTATAACTTGTAGAAATCAATGGCCTTTCCCAGATTTTTGCCAATATTTGGGGAACCAATCTGCTCCTGGTCACCTCTACTCTAAGACCGCATTTCTGCTGAACAGGTTTAGATCATGGACCATCTCTGACAAGACACAGCTACTTTCCTCCACTCCCCCCGCCCCCCCTACACATGTGCTCTCCATTTGAGGAGCAAATGACGCTGAGGACTTGGAGAGAAGAAGGCGTTTATGTCAAAACAATGCTAACAACTCAAATTTGAATATTGGAGATGCTCTTCACGTCTGTTCAGCTCTCTCCCCACTGGGGGTTTTACTGTGTCCCTGGCCTCTACCTTTGCTCTCTTTTTATCTTGTGTCTGACGTCTCTTCTTAGGAGTCTAAAATAATCTCTTCTGTTCTCATAGATTGAACTCCCTCTTTGCTCTACACTTCAGGGCCAGATTTTACAACCTGAGAACCAACTTTATCTATCTAAATGGACAATGAAATATTTTTTGAATCCAAGAATGCTTCCACCCTAAGATAAATTAGGAGGCCACTTGTTGAGATTATTAAAAAGATCTATATTAGACTTTCCTCTTATGTTGTGTTAAGAGGAAATTTGAGAGCTTCAGGCAAATAGACTTCCATTGCCTGGCTCTCACAGCTAGCCCGCAGGCAGGAGAGGTATATCCACGGTCTTTGCTTGGGTCAGTGTTATGATGAGACCTTGTGCCTGAGGTCTAAGTGGGTGGGGAGAGCAGTGGAGCATTTATATAACATACAGCTTCTGATTTCCTGGATTATAAAGCTGAAATGTGATAGTCAATAATAGCATAAAGCTATATGTAATATGTTTGCGATTATACGTTAGTGTTCTGAAAATAGATACCATGAGGAGAGCTATTTTCATGAGACTGAAAGAAAAGCCTAGAAAAGTTCGATGTCGATACATTGTTCAGTGTATCATATACACTATATGTATAAACCCTCTTCAGGTAGGAAAGACTTGGATAATTTAAAAATAACATTAGAAAATTTGATTAGCCATTTGAGAAAAAAATAAATAAAATTGGAGTAAGTTGGCACTTGCTAGAAGAATATATACTTGAATATTTATATTAGCTGGAAGTAAATCTTTTCAAAAATAAAAAAGAAACCTTTTCTAATCATGATATGAAAGACACTAGAGCAGATTTGATTGCTACATCAAAGCAATGCTGTAGGGGCGGTAGGAACCTGAAAGGAATGAGCCTCACCTGGGGATGGGAAAGCTCAAACGCTGAAAGCACGGCCTCAGGACCAGATGGGCTCCCACAAGGTCAAGTTCCAGAGGAAGAGAATTGAGACAAAATTCACAAATACCAACAGGTCAGTCCTCCTTCCTGCACAGTACTCCTTCTTCCACACACACACACACACACACACACACACACACACACACACACACGCACAGCACTGAAGGGCCAAACATAGGGCACCAGGGTCCGTTTTAAGTACTCAATGCAGAATATAAAAGGAACCCCAATACACAAAGGGGGAAGTAGAGAAGGAACCACTCACACACTGGAGAGCCACACAGAAGCCTTGGAGCAAACATCCCAGGGGCGGCAGGAGCTTTCAGATAACACACGCCTGTGCTCTTCACAGAAAAGAAAGAGCACGTGACCTCTGGGGGGAAAAAATAAAGGACAGAGTAAATAAGTCAACTGAGATAAAGCCAGGAAGCCAGGGGAGCTGAGAAAGCAAAGGCCGAATAGCAGTGAACAAATACCTGGCCTTGAAATCGTAACCAGAGCGTAATTTATGCGAAGGTCAATTTAATGTGTGATGTAAAGAGCAAGTGCAAAAAAATCAGGGAAAAATACTAATATATATTCACAACTATTTCACTATTAATTCAATAATCAATAAATAATAATACAAGAGTAAACTCTGTGATTCTCATACTCACAACTGTAAACTTACCTTTGCCCCACCCTGTATTTCTACCTCCTCGAGAAGATAGACATTTTCTGACTGGAAAACATGCAGAAACTACTTTCAGTGAGAAAAACAAGTTACAGAAGTGTACAGAAAAATATGATTGTGTGTTACGGCTGAATATGTGCCTCCCTCCATTCAAATGTTAACACCCTAATCCCTGGAAATCTCATATGATTAGTGTCTTTATAAGAAAAGGAAATTAGGACACGGACACACACGCAGGGAGATCATGTGAAAATGGGTAGAATATGGCCACCTGCCAGTCAAGGAGAGAGGCCTCAAAAGAAACTCACCCTGCCGACACCTTGGTCTGAGACTTCCAGCGTCCCAAATTGCGAGGTGGTCAATGTCTGTTAAATCACCTCGCCTGTGCTACTTTATTATGGCAGGTCCAGCAAACTGATACAGCATGCGTGTGCCATAAAATAAAGCTGAAAAATTTTTTATCAAACTCTTGCTGAGTTTATTTCTGGAGGTGTGGTTCTATAAGGGATTTTTAATTATTTTATTTTACACATTTTTAGTTAAACATATTACACCGAGTTCAATTGCTTTCTTTTTTTTTAAATTAAATCTTTATTATTCAGATTATTACATTTGTTTCTCTTTTTTCCCCTTCAATTGCTTTCTTAACAGAAATAAGACATTTAAAAAAATTAGGTATCGTCGCCCTAGCCTGTTGGGCTCAGTGGATAGAGCATTGGCCTGCATACTCAAGGTTCAGGCTCCCAGCCCTGGTCTAGGAGCACGAGGGAAGCAACCAATAGTTGTACAGTGGTACCTCGAGATACGAGTGCCCTAACATACGAGATTTTTGAGATACGAGCAATCGAGCGGATCGGCCGGCTACACACGACCCACCAGTTTACCTCGACTCGAGCGTCTCATAGTTTCCCACGCCTCAAGGTTACGGAACAAATTAAACTCGTATCTCGAGGTACCACTGTATTTCTCTCACATCGGTGTTTCTCTCTGTCTCTTCCTCTCCTGTACACTCTCTCTAGAAATCAATGGAGAAATATCTTTGGGTGAGGATTCTGCAAAGATAAAATAAATAAAAATTAGGTAACAAAAGAATGAAAAGAAGTCAAAGTGCATACGAACCAACACACCGCTGCATGTGGTGACAAACTGGCCTCTGTGACCGCATGCAGCGATGTGGAGCTTCTTGACTGATACCACTATCAACACTCAGGCTGTCAGTGGTGAACTCCTATGTCTTGCTGATTACACAGTTCACCACGTCCATGAGATTAAAGCCCCGGTCAGTGGTTAAGAGGTCCACACCTCGTGTTGAGAGTGGTATCCGTCCAGAAGCTCCACGTGTCCTCCCAGAGACGACATTGTAGGCATTCTCGTCACTCCAGGGATGGCTGGGTCCGTGCTGGCTGGTTTGCCACCAGCCCTCCGTCTCAGAGGAAGTGCAAGCAGAGGCATTTTTATGGGGCCAGCATCAAATTGTACCCTCCGGTTTGTTACACCTCTCACCGGGCCTGCTTTACTTGTTTACACTCCTGTCTGCTCTCTGTGGATGTTTACATTTGTGACCCCAGCCCTGGCTGGTGTGTGCAGTGGCTAGAGCATCAGCCCACGCACCAAAGGATCCTGGGTTTGATTCCCGTTCAAGGGTACATACCTGGGTTGCAGGTTCACTCCCCATCCCTGGTCAGGACAAGGGTGGGAGGCAACCAGTTTATGTGTCTCTCTTACATGGATGTTTCTCTTTTTCCATTTCCCACTCCCTCCCTCTCTTTCTTCCCACTCTCTCTGAAAAAGCAATAGAAAAAATATCCTCAGGTGAGGATTAACAACAACAAAACAACACTTTTGTGACCTCAGTGTCAACAAGGATAGGGGCGGGCCTTATGGAGGGAGGGCCTCTTTTTCTTCTGTCCCTGATCAGCTGTGGGAAAACACCCCACCATCTACCTAGCAGTTTGATCTGGGGGTCAGAATTGAGGGTGCGATGTGTTATTGCAGGGGGTAGAGAAAAGAGTGTGGTCTTTTATCCCCTAACACAGAGATTCTCAACCTGTGGGTCGCGACCCCTTTGTGGGTCGAACAACACTTTCACCGGGGTCACCTAAGACATCCTGCATATCAGATATGTACATTACAATTCGTTAACAGTAGCACAATGACAGTTATGAAGTAGCCACGAAAATAATTTTATGGTTGGGGGTCACCACATGAGGAACTGTGTTAAAGGGTCGAGGCATTAGAAAGGTTGAGAACCACTGCCCTAACATACACTGAGCCCTTACTGTATGAGAGTCAATTGTGTGAAAAGTGAATTTCACTTATTATTTCATTGAAGAATTCCAACAACCCTGTGAGGTACATGCTATTATAGTCTTCATAAAGGAAGCAGCCGAGCCTGAACGATGTTAAGAAAGTTGGTTAAATCCTTCAGCTAGAGGAGGGGGAGGCAGGATTTGAACCCATATTGTCTGGCTCTAAACTGATGTTCTCTCTCTCTTTTTTTTTTTTTAACATTAAGACCCGAGTTGGTCTTTCTGGTAAACTCATATATATATATATATGTATATATATATATATAAAATTGATTTTTTACAGAGAGGAAGGGAGAGGGATAGAAAGTCAGAAACATCAATGAGAGAGAGACACCGATCAGCCACCTCTTGCACCCTCCCTACTGGGGATGTGCCCACAACCAAGGTACATGCCCTTGACCAGAATCGAACCTGGGACCTTTCAGTCCCAGGCCGATGCTCTATCCACTGAGCCAAACCGATTTTGGCAAAACTAATGTTCTCTTAATCACGACGCCTGGTACAAGAAGGCCTGGCATCCAGTGCTAGTGTGGCTATTTGCTTACCTGAATGACATTGCTTCCTGCCTAGGAGCCTAACTTTCCTCCTTGGCAGAGAGAGGGCTTCACCTCGGTGCCCTCCGAAGACAGGCCTCTCGGTTAGCTGTGCCAGGCGTGGGCCCACACCATCATTCTGGTGAGCAGCCTGCATGGGAGACATGAACAACAGAGGCGGCCCTGGCTCCAGCCCAGGCTCTGGCTTAGCGGCCAGGAGGCACTTCTCTCCCGAGGGTGGAAGCAGTTGCCAGGGAAACTGTGGTGCCTCCTCCGAAATATCTGCCCAGGAGTTTGACCTCCAAGGTCAGGCTGTGCTCACGATCCTGGAGTTCTTCTAGGGCCCTGCCTGCCTCCTCGACCCTTCCCATTCCTACGTTGGCCTCTACTTCTCAACGTTGTCCTGCCCCTGGTGACCGCGGATGCTGCGACTCCAGGCACTGGGACCAGTGCGTCTGCGGTCAGCGGGACCCCTCTGAAAGGGCCACTTTCCGATACTGCTTTCCATCCGAGAGCTGACTCCACAAGAAAGACGACTGTCAGCCTCACTCGGCCTGTGCTCCCTAGCGCTTCACAACTAGTTGAGCCTATTGAGCCGTGCTTTTTCTGAAAGCTGCTTTCTGAACAGCCCTCAGGACAGGCTCCCTCGGAGGAAGGGCTGCAGGGGCTGTTCCCAGCCCAGCATCACTTCCACCTGCAATTTCTCCCCAGTGCATGACGAAAACCACCTGGGAAGGGGATGGAGTTGAGGAGACTGTAGTTGATGCTCCCTGAATGCAGAGATTTGTGCGCAGCAGCATTTGAGGACAGGAGAAGTCCCAGGGATGAGGCAAGCAGAGCGGTATGCATTCATTTCAAGCCCGTGCTGGGGGCAGAGAGGTTGAGACTCTGTAGACAGTAACAGGGCCGCAGCGGCAGATGCGTGGATTAAAAAACGGTGGTACATCTGCACAATGGAATACTACGCTGCTGTAAAAAAGAAGGAATTCTTACCATTTGCAACAGCATGGATGGACCTGGTGAGCATTATGCTAAACAAAATAAGCCAGTTGGAGAAAGATACATAATACAGGACCTCACTCATTTGTGGGATATAATGAACAACATAAACGGACGAACAAAAACAGATCCAGAGACAGAGAAGCATTAATCAGACCATCAAACCTCAGAGGGAAGGTAGGGGAGGGTGGGGGTAAGACAGAGAGATCAACCAAAGGACTTGTATGTATGCATATAAGCCTAACCAATGGACACAGACAACAGGGGGGTAAGGAGGGTAACGGAGGGATAAGGGCACATATGTAGTACCTTAATCAATAAAGAAAAAATATTTTTTCAAAAAAGAGAAAGTAACAGGGTGGTAGTCATTGAACTCTCACACCCAGGGGCAACCTTGGCAGATTCCCTCAGAGTTCAGATGGGAAATGAAGGCCCAAGGAAGGGAACAGACCTGTGAATCAGTGGCAGCCCTGGTTATTTCCCAAAGGTTATTTCCAGGTCACCTCCACTGCAGCCCTCGCCACATGTGAAAGCTGCCTTCTCCTCCGCCAAGTGCACCATCTCTCTCCAACCGCAGGTCTCAGCAAAGGCCAGCGCCCGAGGACCCGGGAACCTCTTGTTTCCAGCCTGGATCTCTGGGAGATGCATAGGCCGGGCCTTTCAGGATCTAAGTTGCACTTTCTTGACTTGCCCTTTTTATTTTTTACTTTATTATTATTATTGCTTTGTGAGCAGCCTTTCATTTATTTTTTTTATTTTAATATTTTATTGATTTTTTTACAGAGAGGAAGGGAGAGAGATAGTCAGAAACATCAATGAGAGAGGGACATCGATCAACTGCCTCTTGCACACCCCCTACTGGGGATGTGCCCGAGACCAAGGTACATGCCCCTGATCGGAATCGAACCTGGGATCTTTCCGCAGGTCGATGCTCTATCCACTGAGCCAACCCGGTCTCGGCGTGAGCAACCTTTTACAAATATACTGTCAAATGCATGGATCTGAAATGCGCAGCTCTAGATCAAGATACAGAACATTTTCAATACCCTACAAAGTTTCCTCTGGCCTCCTCAAGTACCCAAAAGATAAGCACTATTCTGATCGCCATCACTATAGATCATTACTCACCCCTTTAACTGAATATTGCTCGGTTTAAAAATGGAGAGCTACCAGAAGTTAGATCACAGCCTATACAATTTAGTTAAATGACTGAACACCAGCTTTAAAAAAATAAATTTAGCGTTTATCATACGTTTTTTTAAACACATGTGACTTGACACTTGGCTCAGCTAACTTTCAGGATTCCCACTGACTACAGCTGAAAGGTCAAATCCTTTGCCGACTTTATAACTCTCCACCCACATTTCTGGTCTTATCTTTCACTCTCCCACCCTCGATGCTATCCCTCCTCCACGCTGGACTTCATTCTTCTCCCCGGATACACCCAGACTTATCACCCTCTGGACTTTTTGCTCAATGACAGCCTGCTCTGCCTGAAATGCCTCCCGCCTGCTTCTCCACATCTCTAAATCATTCATACTTTCCAAGGCACAGATTGCAAGCCCCTCCTCCCCGAGGCCTCTCTTTAAGTCAGAAGTGAGCGCTCACCCACTACTGAGCTGCCCTGTTAGCCTATCCATTCTTTCCTTAAAGGCATAGCACTTCCCACCTTGCAGCAGAGTTATCTAGTAACTTTTCAACTGGACTGTGGTCTAATGAGGCAGGATCCATGTCACTGATTTCCCATAGCATCTAGAATACACTGAGTGGCCAGATTATGATGATCTCTGAATGCATAATAATCTGGCCACTCAGTGTATATATATATTAGAGGCTCAGTGCGTGAATTCATGCATGGGTGCGGTCTGGCCAGGGGGAGGGAACATGGGCAATTGGCTGGGCTGCCTGAGGGTCAAACTCTTGGTTGAGGGGACAATTTGCATATTAGCCTTTTATTGTATAGGATATATACTGAGTGGCCAGATTATTATGCTTTCAGAGATCATAATAACCTGGCCACTTAGTGTATATTGATGAAGAATGAAGGGAGGATACCTGAGGACAGAGCATGAGGAATATACTGAGTGAACACCATGCTGGAGACTCCAAGGCATGAAACTTAAGAATGAAACATGGAGATGGAAGAGAACAGAGCTACTCAAGGGAACATGATGGCGGTGTGGAAATCATTTACTTTAAAGTAAAGACTCAGTGAGGGCACATAGTTAAGGATGAAAAGGAAGAAAGAAATAAGTATTTAAGTTGTGGGAAAGAGCTGCAGACTGCCCACCCTCTCCTCAAATTCTCATTCCTGTAAGACCCAAGAATGAGGCAAAGTCCTTGCTTTGCTGGTGATTTCATGGAGGGAGGGTATGGGAGTTGGTCAGTTGGAGGAGGAAGTACTTGTTTAGTAAGCTTAATTCCATATGCAACCTTAATTCCTCCTTGCTATATGATATAACTTATTTACATGTAACATATCACCCCTAATCCAGGGATTAAACATCTTTGGGGGGCCTTATTCTGCCTATCACAGTTAGCAAACAAAGAGGGTCTGCCATGGAAACATGGAGAAATAATCCTTATCCTTATTTTTCTTCTATTTTCCTTTTAGAAGAAAAATCTTTGAATCCAAAAGAAGAAAAAAATAACAGGTTGGAACCAAAGTTTAAGATGAGTGAAGAGGCAGTATACCTCCGGACTCCTGGATCAGAATGGAATTCACCCCAAGATCCTGAGAATATAGAAATGAGATTTCCAAATTGCCCATGGAGAATTTTGAGGATTTATGGAGAATAGTCAGCCTGTTAGAAGACAGAAATGGGCAAAACAATGTACTAACTTAAAAAGGGAGAATGCAGATTCTCTCAACATAGGTAAACTAGAGGCCTGGTGCACAAAATTTGTGCATGGGGGTTGGGGGTGGGGAGTGTACCTCAACCCAGCCTGCACCCTCTCCAATCTGGGATCTCTTGAGGAATGTCCAACTGCCCTCTCACAATCCAGGACTGCTGGCTCCTAACAGCTTGCCTGCCTGCCTGATTGCCCCTATCCACTTCTGCCTCCAGTCTGATCACTCCCTAACCAATCCCCTGCCAGCCTGATTAATGCCCATCTGCTCCCTTGCCAGCCCAAATGCTCCTAACTGCTCTCCCCTGGTGGCCCGGTCATCCTAATTGCCCTTCCTTGCCAGCCTGGTCACCTCTAACTGCCCTCCCCTGCAGGCCTGATTGCCTCCAACTGCCCTCCCTTGTAGGCCTGGTCTCTCCCAACTGCCCTCTCTTGCAGGCCTGATTTGTCACAACTGCCCTCCCCTGTAGGCATGATTGCCCACAACTGCCCTCCCCTGCTGGCCATCTTGTGGCAGCCATCTTGTGTGTTGGAGTGATGGTCAATTTGCATATTACCTCTTTATTATATAGGCTGAGCTCAACACTGCTTCTGAAATAATTTTGAAAGAAACATGGAAAAGAATGGTTTATATGCACCTAAAAGGGTTTATTGTGATTATGAGGCAACATGGGTTCACTGAGAACAAGTCACATCAGACAAGCTTTCTTTCCTCCGATTACATGTTTTCCTTCTGGTGTGTCTATAAGGAAGACAGACAATGCGCATCACCAGACAGATAGGGCCTCATGGAGCTTTCCTATGCAGAGACTGTGGTGGCTCACCTGCACAGGACCAGTGGTGTGCTGGAGGTGACTCACGGGAACTGATTGGGCAAGTCTCTTCCCAGCTCTATCTATATTCAGTGACATCACATTGGTAGTTAGAAATCTGCCGTTTTAGAAGTAGTTATGCCATGGAAACCAGCAAACACTACAAATCAGGGTGATTTTTTTTCCTGGGGATTTGGTTGTTAAACATTTACCAGCACAAAACTGCCTGTACTCTTAAGTATCTAGTGCAGTATCAAGGCACAGCAGGTGCTCAATAACTGTTGTCTGAAGGAATAAATAACTTGAATAAAAAAACTGGCAAAGTCTCCCATAATAGGATGGTGGTCAAGAAAGAGACATTTTAACTGGATGCCAGTGCAACAAAAATCAAAAGAGAAAAAAAATAGAAAGGAAAGAAGAGGGGGAAAAAAATCTATGTCAAATTGGCAGACATTTTCTAAAAGCGGGTTAAAGAGCTCTGTTTGTTTTTTTCCTGTGAGCCTTGAATCATTTTTATATCAACATGAGAGAATGAGGGTGTTGTACGATACAAAGAAACCTTCACCATCTAGAAGGATGAGCTGAACTGAGCAAGATGGAATTTTACACGAACCATATAAAGTCCTCTTCTTGGGTTGAGAACTAAAATAATAAAACAAACTATGCAAGTACAGGACGGGGCTGGGGGTGGAAGAACATAGCAGTGTGAGATGAGAAAAAAGAGTCTAATGTCTCCACATTGATGCCTTAAAGTCCTGTGCCAAGAGTAGGCTGAATATTCTGAGAGGAGCAATTCGAGTGATGGGAGACAAAAATTGTCATGAGAGGCATGAGAGGAGAAATTTGGAGGTCTTCATTGGAGAGATATTCGGGCCACTATTACATAGCCAGGACCATCACCTTGCTCAGCTCCAAGGGGGACCATTGACGTTGAAGTCTAGGTGAACAGCAACACTCAGAGCGGTGCAGTGCTTGGGTCTGTACAATCAGAAGAGCCACTCCTGCACGTGCACAAGGGGTTCCAATTCCAACTGGTAGATGCCTCTGAGAGTTCTGTGTGAGCTCAATGTCAGCAAGAGCCTCGGAACCCCTAAAAAGGATTTTCTCTTGCCTTCGATAGGTTCAAAGCAGGGGCTGAGTGACCAGATGTCTTGGACGTGCAATAGGGGATTCTGACAAGAAAAAAGCAAAAAGAGGGTGTCGTTTAGATGAACTTTAATATGTTTGCAATTCTGAGAGCCGCTAATCCCGGGGATTAGCTCGATAATCCCAGGGATTAGGGAACTACTACCTGTGCTGTGCATTGTATTAGATACTTTATATATATGACTTGATCTTCAAAACCACCCTAATAAGTGGATGCTATTATCCTTAATTTGCAGATGAAGAAATTGATACTCAGAGATTATTTGTCCTTGGCCATCCAAGGATTAAATAGCCCCGCCAGGACTTAAGCCTGGGAGTATGCCACCTCTTGAGTCTTCCTGCATTACTGGAGATTGGGAGGAGAGCTAACCATACCACTCACTCCGGGACTATTGGGGCGCAGGGTGACCGGTGTCAATACCAATACAGTGGTACCTCGAGATATGAGTTTAATTCGTTCCGTAACCTTGAGGCGTGGGAAACTATGAGACGCTCGAGTCGCGGTAAACTGGTGGGTCGTGTGCAGCCGGCTGATCCGCGCGATTACTCGTATCTCAAATGTTGCTCGTATTTCAAAGCAAAAATCGTTCGCTCGACGGCTCGTAGCTCAAAAATCTCGTATGTTAGGGCACTCGTATCTCGAGGTGCCACTGTATTAGGATCAGGGGACTTGTGGGAGGAAGCTCACTGAAGAGAATGTGGAGCTGTAACTGTGGGTGCGACTGACTAGCCACGTCTTACAGGTAAGATTTCAGAGTAGAGCGAGCTTTGCTGGGCCAGACCCTCCGTTTGCGCCTCCTCTGGTGCTGCCCTCATCCATCCATCATGCCCTAAAGAAAATGAAGATGCTCAGAGAAACCCAGGTCCTGACTGAATGTCACTCTTTGTCATAACCCATGTTGAGTCAGGAGTCCCCTTATCTTGCCTCTTCAGATACTGAAACCCAGGACTTGATGGTGACTCCGTAGGCTCTTAATCAGCCCCGGGACTGTTTGCGTGGAACTATAGACAGACCGGGAACTTCCCAGAAACCACCACGTAGCTGTCAAACCAGGAAGGCTGATCTTTGACTCATCCATTCATTACGCAACTAATGGGCACTGGGGTGTTCACCGTGCGTCACCACATAGCAGAGCCACACCTCTCGGCGGCTGGATGAGCTTGCCTGGCTGGCTCCTGGAGCATCAGATGTTGTTGACTTAGAAGAATCCATGCCTTTTCCATTATCTAATGAACTATGTCAAGACTGGCGTTCCTGTTTGCGAGTAATTCTTCAGTGTGAGAATTTGGTGTGGGCTGGTGTTGTGTCTTGGGCAATTACTTTGAATTTCTCTGGAGCCACTCCTGTTGACATGACTTGTACTCACAGCGAGGATTAAAGTCTGCTTACTAACAGAAGGCAAACACCTGTCATCACAATGAGCACGGCTAAAATTATAGTCAGGGACTCAGATCTCTTTCTCGTTCAGAGCACCATTCATTTTGGTCTTGCTATTTTTCTGCCTCAGTTACCTCCCTGACATCCCGGTACTCTAGACCCCACCAGTATTCTGTTGCTGTTTCTCTCCTTTTTAATCCTCCGAGGATATTTTTTCCATTGATTTCTAAAGACAGTAGAAGGGATGGGGAGGGAGAGAGAGAGAGAAACATCTACGTTCAGTGTGAGAGAGACACATCAATTGGCTGCCTCCTGCTCATGCCCCTACCGGGCCTGGGGAATCTGAAACTAAGATACATGCCCTTGACTGGGAATCAAACCCAAAACACTTCAGTCCATGGGCCGATGTTCTAACCACTGAGCAAAACTGGCCAGGGCCCCTCTTTGTTCTTTTTCATGTCAGTCCATTTACCACAGAATCATAAAAACTGGCACTGCAGATAAAGAACTAAAGCACAGGATGACTCATCCTACATCAAATAGCAAGTGAAATGCTCTTTCCACCCAATTATCATGCCCCCTTCCATAAAAAGCTGGCGTAACGTGTGGCAAGACCGATGGGAAAGAAATTGGTTAAAGGCAGTGAATATCTTTATTTTTCT
>PVJN01035526.1:0-12777 GCA_004026805.1 Lasiurus borealis | reverse complement strand
AAGACTCCACGGTGAAGACCAGGCCCATGGGTTCAGGCGGAATGGTCCCCCATGATTCTCTCTGGCTCCACAGACCCGGGCGTGACCCCTGCATGGCGGTCGGGGGAGGGGGGGAGGCAGGGGTGCCGGGCCTGCCAGCCGAGGCCTGCCCGTTCCCGCCACGCTCTCTCCCAGCTGGCGGGAGCAGGAATCCCAGGCTCGCTGCAGCCCCAGCAGCTGGGCCCAGGTTTCCGTGGCCCGGAGGCCTCTCGGGGGCCCCTCTCCTCCTCCTCCTCTGCCAGCTGGGAAGCCGGTGCCCACGCAGAAAGGGGGCACGACGCCCCCCTGTGTTGGCTTCCCCGCCTCAGCACTCCCCGAGGAGCCCTCCAGCCGCTGCCTGAGCTCCCGGCACCCCACTGCCCGCCAAGGACCTGGATGGAGGACTATTTCCTGCGGGAAGCCCTTCTCCCACTTTATGTCTTCACTGATGTCACAGAGGAAGGGAGAGAGAAACAGAGAAACATCAATGATGGGAGAGAGTCATGGGTCGGCAGCCTCCCGCACACCCCACACTGGGGATGGAGCCCGCAACCTGGGCATGTTCCCCGGCCAGGAATCGAACCGTGACCTCCTGGTTCATAGGTCGACGCTCAAGCCCTGTGCTGACACCAATGTCCTGCGAACCCCCACCCCCACCCCCAGGCTCCCGTCTCCTCCCCTGCCTCAGAGCAATCGGGGTTCACAAGGGGCTCTCCACTCCCCACGATTGCGGTAAGCCAGCTCCCACGCTGAGCCTCGGTTTCCCCATCTGTAAAACGGGAGTAGGAAGCACCGCCCACGTCTCAAGGTTCTGCTGGTGTAGGAGCGGCCGGCAGCCCGTGACAGGGAAGAGGACAAGGCCGCGGTCCCAGCCCCAGCTCTGCAGAATGGACGCCTGCCGCCGGCCACAGGCCAGTGGCCCCAGCCCTGGGCCCTGACAGCGTCGCGGACCCTGCAGCCCCTGCGGGCATTCCCGGGGCAGGTCACCAAGCCGCTGCCCGGTGGAGATTTCTGTGTCGATGGGAAGCACCGGGCCTCCCTCCCCCTCCCCCACCTCCACCCCCATGTTTCCCATTGCCGCCATCTGGGGCCACTGGCAGGCTGGCTGCAGGCTGTCACGTTTTTGGTGGAAAAAACGCTAAAAGCCTCTGCCATTTCACGGAGCAAGCTTCGCGGGTCAGCGGCAAAGTGCGGTGCAGCTGGCGGCTTCCCCGTGGCGGGCGGGATGAGGTCACCAGACCGAGCGTTGGCTGTTCCCAAACAACACGGGGGGCGCTCCCCCGGCCACCTGCTTTCGACCCCAACGCACCCCGGTCCCCTGACCCCCGAGCAACCAAAGTCCGTCTCAGCACAGAGCGTGGACTCGGTGTCCAGCCGCCACGCTGAAGCCAACGCTTGGTGGCCCCGTGGCACTGCAGGCCGCACCCCTGGCAGCTGCCGGTTCCTCTCCACGAGGTGGCTGCTTGGCTGCCCGGAGAGCAGGAGCGAACCCTGAGCCATGCTGGGCGCTGAGCTCAGCACGCCTGGCTGTTCCAGACCTGGGCACGGAGTCACGCAGACCGGGGTTCCATCACACCCTACCTCTGCCACGTACCAGCTGGGCTAACACGGGGTGGGGGGTGGGGGGTGGGGTGTTCTTTGTCCTCTCTGACGCTCAGTTTCCTCATCCGTAAAATGGGGGCGCTCCTGGTGACGAATCTCCAGGGGGTGTTTCTAGGAATAAGGGAGACGCCGCACAGCAAGCGCTGGCTGGTGTGGCCCAGCACTGCGGCTGAAGAGCTGTGTCCTAGGAAAACTTGTAAACTCAGTGGTTCTCAACCTTTCTAATGCCGCAACCCTTTAATACAGTTCCTCATGTGGTGGTGACCCCCAACCATAAAATTATTTTTGTTGCTACTTCATAACTGTCATTTTGCAACTGTTATGAATCGTATCTGTGTTTTCCAATGGTATTAGGCGACCCCTGTGAAAGTGTTAATCGACCCCCAAGGGGGTCGCGACCCACAGGTTGAGAACCACTGTGCTAACTCATATATATATATATATATATATATATATATATATATATACACACACACACACACACACACACACACACACACCAAAAAAGAGGCGCCTAAAATACTTTTGAGGGGGAACGTGGTTTTGTAAATGCACAACTGAGCCTGGGCCCTGGTCGGGCGCCTGCAGGAGGCACCCAATCGACGTGTTTCTCTCACCTCTTTTTAAAATATATTTTATTGATTTTCTTTACAGAGAGAAAGGAAGAGAAATAAGAGAGTTTGAAACATCCATCGGCTGCCTCTTGCACAACCTCTGCTGAGGATGTGCCCACAACCAAGGTGCATGCCCTTGACCAGAAACGAACCTGGGACCCACTGAGCCAAACCAGTTAGGGCTACTCTCACATCCATAGATATTTCTCTCTGTCTTCCCCTTGCTCTCTGCACATCAATGGGGAAATACCCTCAGGTGAGGATTTTCAAAAGGAAGCACTGAATGAGTGGAGGGAACCGCTCATGGGCTCAGGTCAGTCCTGCCCATGCCCACTCTAAGCCACTCCGTGAGCAGAGCCAGGACGAGTCAGGGGAGGAACCAGAGCATCCTAGGGGCTGGCTCTCACTCACTGCCCGGCGTCCCTCAGTCCAGCAAACACCAGGAGTGGGAGTGCGGCCCACCTGATGGCCGCCATTTAACCTGCTCCCTGCTGCTTCTCTGCCTTTGTTTCCTGGCTCTAGGACTTGGCTGGGACCCCTGGCATCTCGGGGTGGCACAGCGGAGGGCACAGGAGGGAGGAGGTGGAAATACATTGAAAGAAAAAGAAAGGGCAGGGGAGGGGAATGAGAATGAACGGTGTAAGGCTGGTCTCGCACCTGCCATTAAGTCCAAGCCAAATCCCGGGCTTGTGTGAGGTGGCATTATCTCCCCCTTTTAGCCGGGGAGGCTCTGTGATCCACCAGTCAAGTATGTGATTGGATTTCGGCTCAACAAAACCTGAAATTACACACCTATTGTGCCCGCGCTAAGCCTCGTGGCGCGGCCGAGGAGAAGGCTTCTCCGGGCCCTGGGCCGTGTTCGATCCAGCGCCCGTTCTCCTCGCCCCGGGCGGGTGCAGGCGTAATGGGATTAGCGCCTCCTCCGCAGCCCCTGGTACCTGTCCCGGTGGGTGCGGGGCACAGGCCGGGGTGAGGGATTCGGGCTGCCTCGTGGAGCTGGGCCTGTTCCCTCACCTGGGCCTGCGGTCAGAGAGGCACAGGCTGGGCATTTGCTGGGCACCTGCGAGGGGAACGGGTCTATCCCATCCTGCGCTCAGAGGTGCGCCCCAGGGAGTCCTCCTGCCCAGGATCTGCTCCCCACTTCTGGACAGGGGAACCCACCCCACTGTCTTCCAATGGAGAACCACCCCATCCAACGTTCAGAGCAAGGTTCTAGCTCAGCGGTTCTCAACCTTCCTAAGGCCTCGACCCTTGCATACAGTTCCTCATGGGGTGGTGATTCCCAACCATGAAATGTTGCTACTGTGATGCATCGTGATGTAAATAGCTGCATTTTCCGATGGTCTTAGGCAACCCCCAAGGGGGTAACGACCCACAGGTTGAGAACCGCTGTTCTAATGGGACTATCTTTACCTCTAGTTCCCGGGGAGGTCATGTGACCACACAAAGCCAATCAGAGACTCTCACGCCCATGAGAGACCTGCTGCCAGGGACCCCTGAGAAGCGTGCTGTGTCCACGGGGCCAGTGAAGGGGCCGCACCCGGAAGCGGTGGGGAAGGAGACGGTAGCCATCGGGGAGACGGCGAGGGGCAGCAGGATTTGGAAAGATGGTGCCGTGCTTTCTCTTCCTGCCAACACCTCTGAGACGACACAAGCCAGGCCTCCCCTTTGGATCTGTCCAGCCAATAAAAGCCAGGAGATGCCCTTTGTGGCTCAGGATGCTCCTCCACCTGTTGGTGGGTCTTCCTGTCCCAGTGAATTCTCGTCCCTTGTACCAATGAGAGCACCCAGGTCGGGTCTCAGAGGTCAGGTCGCCCCCCCGAGTCCGCCCCCCTCGTCAGCGGCAGAGCTGGGTGTCGAACCTGAGCTGTCCCCTCCCTCCGAGCCCTGCATGCTTGCCCCACGCTATCCCTTCCCACAGACGGCGGGGCCTACCACAGACGGGCCCACGGACCCTGCTGCCAGGAGGGAGCGAGAGCCAGCAGCCCCGGAGGCCGGGTGGGGAAGTCAGGACGCGCGTCCCCTCTCTGCTCAGCCCTCTGTCCGGCCGCTGCAAGGTCCTGTCCCTCTTGGAGGCCCGAGTGGACAGAGGGCTTGGCAGCCATGCAAATTCCTGCCACTTCCCCTGTCCAAGGGAAGATGGAGGATGGGAAGGGGAGTCGTTCCTTCCCTCCCCAATAGGATGAGTGGCCCATACCCCTCCCTGCTCCCCGAGTCCCCAGGGATGGAGACATTCATTCATTCATTCATTCAATCAATCACGTCCGCACCACGGAGTGCTGAGCGCCTCCTGCTGATCGGCCGCGTCCTAGGGACCGGGGCTTCACGCCCGGAGGAAACCGCGCTTAATCCCGGGCAGCTTGGCGAACCGGTGAATGAGATGCATCCCCACACCGACGAGACCTGCACCCACACCCCGACCCCCCGCCTCCCTCCCCGCCGCGCAGGTCATCCGGTCACAGCACCGCCTGCAGCCCGTCCCCAGCCCTCCACTCGGCATCCGAGAGGGTGCCTGGGACTTAGGCGGACAATGACAAGTGTCGGCGAGGAGAGGGGGACATGGGACACTCATGCGTGGCTGGTGGCGCCGTGGTCAAAGGGCGCGGCCGCTGTGGACGCAGTCTGGCAATTACCCGGAGGTGGAACACACAGTCACCGTCGGACACCGCAATTTTACTCCCGGGTAAACGAATGTCAGGAAAAAACCGTTTACACAGATGCCAGGAGCAAGGTTACCCAGAGAGGGCGAGAGGCAGAGACCATCCAAATGCCCGTCCGCCGGTGAATGTGGAAGCAGGACCCAGCCACACAGGGAGCGTTCCGCTGCGGAGAGGCACGAAGCTCCTACAGGCTAACACATGTATGATCCCGGTAAATGCTGTGCTAAGTGAGAGAAGCTGGCACGAAAGCTCACGCGCAGTTGATGATCCTACTTCAGTGAAACGCCCAGGACAGGCTGTATTTGAACCCAGGAAATGACAGGTCAAGTTGGGCCACAGGGACCCACAGAGGCCCCTGGGGGCTCAGCCAGATCGAGAGGAAGCACGCTCCCCGAAGGAAAAAGCTCCAGCCCCCAAAAAGCAAGGCTCGTCACCCCGACTCCGCTGTGCTCTCCCGGCCCCAACCAGCATCCGATGGAGAGACGTTTCACCTGGGCAGCACCTACTGCATTTGGGGGTGGTGGGAGGGAGGGGACCCCGAGTCCTCAGAGTGGCCACTGTCCCCTATGAGATGTCCGCCTCAGAAACGAGTCTCTGGCCACCCAGGGCCTCCTCCCGAGAAGCCGCTTTCCTGCCTGACACTCTGTCCCCCGGCGCAGGTGTGGGAAGAAGGGGATCACAGCCGACCAGCACACTCCTGTCCCAGAGGCTGCAGGTATCTGCCTCCTGGGCTGACCAGGCTCTCGGACAGACGGACGGACGGACGCAGCTTTCCGGAAGGTGCCGAGCGGCGTCCTGGAGTCAGAGATCGCCGGCGCAGATACCCAGCCACCAGCCGCGCCTTCTCACTGCCAGACCTGCTCTCCCCTCTCACTGCCAGACCTGCTCTCCCCTCTCACTGCCAGACCTGCTCTCCCCTCGCTGTTGCGTAAGCATCCGCCACAGGCCAGGCCCCGAGCCAGAGGCCGGGCGGGGGACCTGAGGCCAACACTGTCCCCGCCGCTTTGAGCAGGACGAATGTCATTTTCCAAGAGGACAGTGACCCAGCCGCCGCCGGGGAGGCCCAGGAATGACGGTCAGGAGTCAGGGAGGACACGGTACGTGCCGGGAGGCAGCCGGCCGCCGGCAAGACGTTACACGGTGAGGTTTCAAACACAGCGTGTGTGAAGGAGTGACCGGGAGGGGTGACGTCCACGCTGCCAGCCAGGTGTGCCCTACTGTGACACAGAGGCGAGACCGGCACCCACCGCTCCAGGCCGCCAGGAGGGCTGACTAAGCCACGGGTGCCAAGGGGTTCAGAGGGTCCCTGCTCCCGAGTAAGTGCCCTTGACATGGGACCTAGAGCCCGGCTGGCGGGGCCCAGTGGGTGAGCCTCGACCTGTGAACCAGGAGGTCACCATTGGATTCCCAACCAGGGCACACGCCCTGCTTGCTGGCCCAGTCCCCAGGGTTGGGCATGCAAGAGGCAGCTGATCCATGATTCTCTCTCCTTGTTGATGTTTCTCTCTCTCTCCTCTTCCTTCCTCTCTGAAATCAATAAAAACATATTTAAAAAATGAAAAAAAAATAGCCGAAACCAGTTTGGCTCAGTGAATAGAACATCGGTCTTAGGACTGAAAGGCCCCAGGTTCGATTCTGGTCAAGGGCATGGACCTTGGTTGCAGGCACTTCCCCAGTAGGGGGCATGCAGGAGGCAGCTGATAGATGTTTCTCTCTCATCCATGTTTCTAACTCTCTAGCCCTTTCCCTTCTTCTCTTTAAAAAAATCAATAAGATATATTTTAAAATAAATAAATAAAATAATAAAATAATAAAATAAAATAAAAACTAAATAAATAAGTAAGTAAATAAATAACTAAATAAGTGAAATGAAATAATATAAATAAAATAAATGAAGTAAAATAAAATAATAAAAAAATAAAATAATAAAATAAAATAAAGTAAAATGGACCTAGAGAAACGATGCTATGCTGATGCTTGGACAATGACTCCATGTCGGCCCTGGGGGGACCCAAGTGGGGGAACGGGCGGGTGAGGGAGGGTGATGTAGCTGAGAAAGACCCCAAAGCCTGGGGACCTGGCTAATTGTTTTTCTCCCTAGACCACGCCTTCCTCCCCACCCCACCCAGCTCCTGTGTGCGCAGCCCCGACCTGGAAAAGCCAACAGGCCGTCACCCGCCAGGCTGACCCCCTCCCAAGGGAGGCTGCTCCGGCCTCAGAGGGTGTTGCACCACCCGGTCAGCTCCCAGGGGCGGGACCGACACCTCGGCTCCCGGCACCCCCGCCCGCCCGCGCCCAGAACTGGGCCACGCCACTCCTCGGACATCGGAGTGAGGGGTGAACCGGTTCTGCCCCCGCTAAATGCATGTGTGTGTCCAGCCCGTCCCGCCCCACGGCCTCTCCGGTCTGCCGGGGGAATAGGGGGTCGGACAAGGGATGCCGGAAGGATACGACCCCATGGGTGAGGGGTGCCTTGGGGGCTGGCAGCAGGGGGCTGGCGCCCCCCCACACACACAGACGCATTTCTCCTTCCTCCCCACGTTCGTGGCATAACTTTCCTGGAGAAACCTTCCTGAAGCATTTCGCCACCCCCTGCTGTTTCTTGGCAGCAGAGCCAGATAATCGCCCTGTTGACCTGGGACCCAATACTGGTAGCAACAGGGCGGGGCTGGCTGTCTCCGCCCGCCCCCAGCCTCCCTGCAGGCGCCCGCCCAGGGCTGCCGGCTCCCCGGGGGCGGCCGGGTGGGGCCCAGAACCGGCGCAGGACCCAGGGCCACCCAGGCTGCCTGGCAGCTCCCCGCTCGCCACGCCCGGTCCCTTCCTCCGGGGACCCCTCCCGCCCGTTCCCGGTCCCACCCACGTGTCCCGGGCACCTCGGCAAAACTCCGGGTGATGACTCGCCGCCCCGACGTGACCTCACAATGGCGCAGATAATCCCGGGCCGCTCCGCGGCCTGTTTACAAGGCCTGTCCGCCGGGGGTGTGCAAAGCCCGACACGTCCGGGAAGGTGTCGGCCTCGCCCCCGTCCCAGGCGCAGCCGGTTCGCCAATTGCACGTCACTGATCCCAGGAAGTTGTCAGGAATTTGGGGAACAAAAGGCGGCGGCGTTGCCTCCTCCCTCCCAGCCTCTCCTCTGGGAGCTCACCCACCGGGACAGCCGGCTGCTGGTTCTGTGCGGGGAGAGCCGGCTTCCTGGTGAGCGCTGGTCCGGCAGTGGGGTCGCTCTCGGCAGCCTCTGGCACCTCAGGGGGCAGTGGAGGAGCCCTCTGGCTGTCCTGGCCCTGCCCTGTGGCGGGGGCCGGCTGCCTCAGTTTCTCCAGCCTGTGAATGCCCTGCCCCTGCCTCGCACAGACACAGACTTCCTGTGGCCACCAGACCCCGTAGGGCAGTGGTTCTCAACCTTCCTCAGGCCGCGACCCTTGCATACAGTTCCTCATGGGGTGGTGACCCCCAACCATGAAATGTTGCTACTGTGATGCATCATGATGTAAATATCTGCATTTTCCGGTGGTCTTAGGCGACCCCTATGAAAGGGTCGTTCCACCCCCAAAGGGGTCGCGACCCACAGGTTGAGAACCACTGCTACAGGGGAAGCTGGCTAGCCCTTCTGCTCCCCTAGCTTCCCAGACTAGACGCACACACACACACACGCACACACACGTGTGCACACACACACACGCGCGCGTGCGCGCGTACATACACGCACAGGCATAGCACAGGTCTAGCCTCCGCCGTGGTATGCACGCTAACACACACTTTAGGAAGAACCTAGGAGCACAGCAGGAGGGGATCAGACACACAGCCCGGGACGCGCTCGGGACGCGGTGGGACGAGGCCGGCGTTCAGGAGGAGATGCTGAGACACAGCCGGCGCCACGGGGCAGTGCTCTGACCCAAGGTCGGTGCGGTGGCCACGCGATCGCTGCAGTTAATTCCATCAGCCTGTGTGATGCAAACACTCGCTCTCAGAATACGTCTGTGTGTAGGGATGGGGGGGAGGGTGCCCTGCAGGCAGGCAGATGCCTTTGGGGGTTGACTCCTGGGCGCGAGGTGACCTTGGACATGTCATACAACCTCTTCCTCGGGGCCTGGGCGTCTTTTCCAGGAAAAGGCAGAGGACGCCCAAGTCACCGGGCTGCGGCGAAGGCCGACGGCCAGCCCGGGCGAGTCCATGTGGGACTGGCGTTAGAAGAGGTTTAAGTTTAAAAAGTTTGGCTCTCACAAGAAATTTCTGTCATTGTCCTGTGGATATTCGGCTCTGCGGACGAACGAGTGTGCTGACCGCTGTCCTAGGAGGTACGACTATTTGCAATGACCAAATTATTTTTTTATTTTTTATTTATTTTTAATTTTTATTTCAAATATATTTTATTGATTTCTTACAGAGAGGAAAGAAGAGGGATAGAGAGTTAAAAACATCGATGAGAGAGAGACATCAATCAGCTGCCTCCTGCACACCCTCTACTGGCGATGAGCCCACAACCAAGGTCCATGCCCTTGACCGGAATCGAACCCAGGACCTGGAGCCCGCAGGCTGACGCCCTATCCGCTGAGACAGACCGGTTAGGGCCCAAATCATGTTTTCAAATGCATGAAGGTGGCGTTGAGGGGGTGTTGCTGATCTTAACGAGCGAAACTGGGACTAATGGCAGGCGAGGCCCGGCGCTGACCTCAGCAGGTGGGGCCGGGGACCTGGTTCTGGCAACGGGCAGCCGGCCTGCTTCGGGTGCTTCTAGAACACGCCACGCCTGCCTGCTGAGTCAGGGGCGCTGCCTCTTTCCCCACGGGGGTCAAACTAACTTTTAAAAATGACAGCAACCAAAACAGCAATAGCCAACCAGTATAAATGAATCCAAATTATACCTCTTTTTTTTTTGTCAGATCGGCAAAACATATATATTTTGGGTGCGCTGCAGAATTTAGTTATTAGAATGAATCCAAATTATATCTTTTTTTTTTGGTCAGATAAGCAAAACATACATATTTTCGGCGCGCTGCAGAATTGAGTTATTGGTTTCTGTATGCCATGAAACGAGAAAGGTGGAAAATCACTGTTCTCATAGACCCTGCCGCTCAGAAGGGGAGAGCAGAGGCCCGTGGGGCTTTCGGGAGCCCATCTCTGAAATGGGGGGCCTGGCGGAGGCAAGACAGAGAGGGTCCCTCTGGAGACAAGGGGTACGCGTCTGGTGCCTCCCCTCCCGGTCCCCCAACAGGGATTTAGGTGGCAGAGGAGCTTGAGGCCTGTGTAGGGTGCCAGGAGGGGTGGGGGTGGGGAGAGCTTATTCACAGAAGAGGTGGAGGAGGAGCGGAACGGGGGGACACCACACGAGGCGGGGCAACCTTGGAAAATCATGTCTCAGCCCGGCTGGCGTGGCTCGGTGGTGGAGCAGCGGCCTGTGACCTTTACATGAAACAGCCAGAGTCAGGACAGTTCGTACCAGAGAGCAGGGTGGTCGCTGCCTAGGTCTGGGGTGGGGGTGGGAGCAGGACATGACTGCTGCTCAATAGGTCTGGAGCTCCCTTTGGGGGTGATGGAAGCCGTTTGGAAACTGGGGGGAGGGTCGTGCGGCCTGTGAACGCACCGGAGCAGAAGGTTTGGTGGGAAACAGCTGCGGGTCTGCTGGGCGCATCCCGGCCTGGGACGTCGGTGAACCAGAGCCAAGGATGTGCGCACGCCGGGCCCGGTGCTTCCCCGGATGAGCTCATGTGTAGCCGCGACCAGCCCGCTGGCCAGGTTTTATGACCCCATTTCAGAGATAAGCACACTGAGGCCGGGCAGGTGACGCCGGGGGCCGAGGGGTGGCGCACCGCACAGGCTGCACAGAGGTCGTCCCGGGCTTGCCCTGAAATTCTTCACAGCTGAGTCAGGAGGCTCGTGGGGGACAGGCCTTCTGGTCGGGGTGGCGAGGGAACGGGGGCCTGAGGGAATCCGAGCAGCTCTGGGGTGCTGGGGTGCTGGGAGGGAGGGCGGGGGACTCTGGTCAGAGGAGGGATGTGTAAGGCTGATCCTGGCCTGTCTGAGCAGCGGGGGGAGCTGGGGCCGGAGGAGGCTGGGAAGACCAGGGCCTCCCCAAAAGGAACCGGACACGTTAGGTGCAAACCGGCCTGGCTCCTGCCAACCACGTCTCCCTCCACGCTCCCCGCCTCGGCGAGGAAACCCAGCTCAGGACAGAGGCCGCACGTACCAGGAGGCGGCTCGGATGTCAGAGCCACTGAGTTAGTTCCCTTTAAAAGGTGACTCTTCCCCCTCCCCCTGCCCTTCTGCCTGCTCTCCTTCACCCACCACCCCTCCCTCTCTCCTTTTCCCTCTCCCCCTCTCCCCCTCCCCCCTGCTCCTTTAAGACAGCTCCTCATGTGGCAGTGACCTCCAATCATAAAATTATATCTGTTTCTACTTCATAGCTGTAATTTTGCTACTGTTATGAACTGTCATGTAAATATCTGATAGGCAGGATGTATTTTCGTTGTTACAAATTGAACATAATTAAAGCATAGTGTTTAATCACAATGTAATTATATATTGTGAAATATTTCTTTCTAATGACAAATGAAATTTTGTCTTGAATCGTGGTGTCGCATGGGCAACAGTCTTCCTAGGACAACAGTAAACTACATGGCTACACGTTGCTACACCGAGGAGCGGTGTGTTGGTTCCTAAGACCATGGGAAATAGGTGTTTTCCGATGGTCTCAGGTGACCCCTGTGAAAGGGTCGTTCAACCCCCAAAGGGGTCTCAACCCACAGGTTGAGAACCGCTGCTCTAGAGTCTTGCCCGCATCAGCTCAGCTCCACCCTCAGGACTCTGGCGAGAACCCCCCACACGCACCACCAGCACCTCGGCCTCAGCCTCATCACATCAGCGGTCTGATTTCCCCGCACCGCTCCCCGGTCTCTGGCACAGCTGAGGCTTGTTCATATCACTGTGGGCTTCCTTCGTGCCCATCACCCCTCAGGAATGCAGTGGAGACGGTCCCTCTGACCCTCGGCCAGGCCCTCAGCACCTCGGACAGGGCCGGGCACACAGCAGGTGCTCACTGAACGTGCCAGGCGGGACTGGCATGCCCTGGCACCCGCGGAGCTGAGAGTGCACCAGGGCGCACCCCTCCTGACATCCCAGACCTTCGTGGCTGCGAGAAGATGCTTTTCTCGGGCTCACGGTCAAAACCAGGGACCCGGAGGTCTCCGCTCACCGCTGCCTCCAGCCAGCCCCTCCATCTCCGTGGGCGGGCCTCAGTGGTCCTCACGGTCAGACAGGCTGCCCTGTCTCACGGCGTGACTGAGGGAGAAGACACCACATTCAGCACAGAGCGTGCTGCCCTGGGAGCCGTCAACGGAAATGAGCTACTGCCCGCCATGCGTGTGTTATCCGTCATAATAAAAGCAGAATATGCTAATTAGACCGATGTCCTTCCGGACATCCTTCCGGATGAAGCCACGGCGAGTTTCGTGCATTAGGCCTCTAGTATTATTATGTCAGAGTGTGTGTGTGAGAGAGAGAGAAAGAGAGAGAGTGAGAGAGACAGAGAGAGAAAGAGAGGGGGAAAGAGAAGGTGGGAGGAAGGGAGTCATGGCGGGAGGGAGGGAAGGAAAAAAGGAAGAAGGAAAGTAAAAGCTGATTGGAATCCTAGCTGTGGGTTCAAACGGCAGCTGCCTCTGTGTCCCGGGGAGCATCCCCCCAAGGCAGTCCCTGCCCCGGGGGAGGAGGAGGCAGGAGGTCTGGCCAGACCCCTGCCCAGGCCTTCCCTCAGCTCCAGTGGGTCCCCTGATGGGGTCTGCTGCCAGGACACAGCACCTCCCCGGCCCTTCCCTAATCTGGGGGCCGAGCACTGGGGCACCGGGGAGGTGGGAGGAAATGGCCCCGCGTCCCAGATCCTGTGTCTGCTG
>PVJN01035525.1:0-22058 GCA_004026805.1 Lasiurus borealis | reverse complement strand
CCTCCCCTTCCTCCCCCTCTTCTTACTATTCCACCACCTCCCTCTCCTCCTCCTCATTCTTCTCCTCCTCTTCCTCCCCCTGTTTCTCCTCCCTCTGCTGCTGCTGCTGCTGCTCCTCCTCCCCCTCCTCCTCCAATCTTCACCCTAGATATTTTTCCCATTGATTTCCAGAGAGTGGAAGGGAAGGAGGAGGGGGGCAAGGGGAGAGAGAGAGGCACACACATTGATGTGAGAGAAACACATGGATTTGTTGCCTCCTGCAAACGCCCCCACCAGGACTGGGGAACCTGCAACCAAGGTATGTGCCCTTGACCAGGAATCAAACCCAGTCCACACGCTGACACTCTCACCACTGATCTAAATTGGCCAGGGTTTTCCTTTCTTCTTAAAAAACCTAGGCCTCTAAGTTTCCATTCTTTCTAAGTCTGACACATCTCAATCTTTTAAAATAAAAGTAGAAGGGAATTGACACAAGAACTTACATAACCTTTGCCTCCTGCTCATCCTAACTTGTCCTCACTTTCCCCTTTTCTTTCTCTCTCCTGAGCTGGAGCTGATGCCAGATTGGCCACTTCACACTTTATAAAGTTGGCAAGATTCTTCAGAAACATAACTTTTAAAAATATATATATATATATTATTGATTTTTTAACAGAGAGGGATAGAGAGTTAGAAACATTGATGAGAGAGAAACATGGATCAGCCGCCTCCTGCACACCCCCTACTGGGGATGTGCCCACAACCAAGATACATGCCCTTGACCGGAATCGAACCCGGGACCCTCAGTCCGCAGGCCAACACTCTATCTACTGAGCCACACAGATTTTGGCTAGGAACATAACTCTTTTTTTGTATATAATAGCCTATGGTGAAACTGGTTTTGTTATATGTTGCTTCACTTAAAGTCACTGAACCTATTGACAGCATTAAGTGAGGACCTACTATCTGGTCCAAGGAAAGACTCCTCTGTGTTGCTTGTGGATTGACTGCACGTCTGATTGTAAGCTGCCACCCTCTCTGCCCTGGCAGGGGACTTCCTGAACCGCATGTTCACTGTGGAGAGAGTCCCCCAGGACGCCGAGTTAGAGAAATGCAGCGACTATGAATCCATAGAGGTGCCAGACAATTACACGGGACCACGCCTCTCCTTCCCACTCCTTCCTGACCATGCAACTGCCCTGGTGGAGGCTTTCAGACTGAAACAAGTAAGCTCACCCAGAAAACCGAGTCACCACCAATTCCTGGTCACTTGCAGGGGGAGAGCAGATCAGAGCAGAAGGCATGGCCTTAGGGTGATTGAGTCATGGGTCAACTGGAGAGATTCCACTCACTCCTCCTTTGCTTAGCCAGTACCTATGATCACACACCAGGTCCTATACACTCAAAACGTCTTCTAATAATGTAACCCCCTTTGTTCATCCATCCCACAGATAATTATTGAGCACCGCTATGTACCAGTGTGTTCTGGACACGGAAACACAGCAAAGAGCAGGACAGACACAATCCCTGCCCTCCGAGGACTGACATTCTAGGGGGGAAACAGACACATAATAAATAACCATAAATGAGTAATTTATGTACCCATTCTCTCCATTCAGAACAGAATCCCTGCAAATAGCCAGGCCCTCCCTTGTCAGAACAGTTTATTTATTATTACTTGCCCAGGCCCCAAGTAAATTGTGTTTATTAGAAGGCAGTCAGAGCTTTGCAAAAGAATCAGCTATGTTCTAGGTGGGAGAGGTGGCAGTTTTATGGAATGATTTAGGAAGGCCTCTGAAAAGGTGATTTCTGAGCAAAGGTCAAATGAAGGTGGTGAGGGAATGCACCATGTGGACACCTGGGAGAAAGTATTTCAGGCCGAGGGAACAAGTGGAAAGGGCCTGAAGCAGGGACCTTGGGAAGGCCACTGTGGCCAAAGAGGCGGGAACCGGGGAAAGAATATTAGGAGAGGGAGGCAAAGAGGACAGGCGTGAATTTTTTTCTTCTGAAAGAGATGGGGAGACATTGAGCAAGGAATGCTATCATCTGGCTTGCTTTTAAAAGTGTGCTGAATAGAGTGCAAGGAGCAAGGGCTGGAGCAGGAGGCCAAGTCAAGAGGCTACTGCAGCAGTCCAGGCGAAAGAGGATTGTGGCTTGAAATGCTGGTGGTAGAAGCGGAGGTGGGGAAAGTGGCCGGATTCCGACTCCATACCAGATTCCAATCCTTCCCCTCTTTCATATGAATTAATTCACTGCAGAGGAGTGGGGGTGATTTTCCCAGTAATGTCAGGGTAACTCAGTACCATCAGCCTGCATGCACTTATTCGTACTTGGCTGAAGAATCATGTGTTTCTCCCTAGCTAAAGGCCAGGGTGGCTTTCATAGAGCAGATAGAGAAAATCAGTTCAATATTTGGGTGATGGTGAAAAGCAGAAACAAGAGTAGAAGACGGATGAAAAAGAAAGGACCTGTGCATAGAGTCTCGGGGCCAGTTGATTGGGCTCACTTTTGGGGAGGCCCATCTTCCCTCACAAATATCCGTGTTGTTCTGTTCCCTCCCTCCTCTTCCTCCTAGTAGCAGCTACATGCTCGCTATGTCTTGAATCTCCTGCATGAAACCAGAAAACATCTGGTGCAGCTGCCAAACATCAACCGGGTCTCCACCTGCTACAGTGAGGAGATCACAGTGTGTGGTAAGAGCTGGTCTGAATTGGTTTTATATGCTAGAAACAAACTAGAAAACTCTGCCTGTGATGAGGGAGGAGGAAAGGTGGGGCTGCGGGGAGGAGGGCAGAGAGGAGGAAGGGAGGCGGGACTTAATGGCCAGGCAGGCAGGCCAACTTCACTCCTTCACATTGAGAGCAATTGCATATTTGCTCCAGTTACTTAAGCTAGAGGTGGTTCAGTGAAGGACTAGGAGACCACAGGGCCCAGCCTCTGCTTTATTTTCCCAAGCAATTCACATTTGACCCCAAACTCATGCTCTCCATTCAGAACAAAAACCCTGCAGACTTTCCCTTGTTAGATAGTTTATTTATAACCAGAGGCTGGGTGCATGAATTTGTGCATGGGTGGGGTCCGACCAGCCCACCCCAATTGTGACTGATCGCGGCAGGCTGGCCAAAGGAATGGGACGCAGGGAGTTGGCTGGCTGGCCCTGTTCCCGAGCAGGGTTGGAGGGCAATCGGGGGCTGGGCCGGCCAGGGCGAGAGGCTGAGGATGTTTGGCCAACTGGCTCTGCCTCCAATTGGGGTGGGGGAGGGCTCTATTGGAGCTACAAGTGGTTGTTCCTGTCATTCCAGCATTCTGGTCACTTGACATATATATATATATATATATATATATATATATATATATATATATATATATACACTAGAGGCCCGGTGCACAAAATTCGTGCACACGTAGGGCCCCTAGGCCTGGCTGGCAATCAGGGCCAATCAGGTTTCCTGCCTCCCCACCTCCCCGCTTCCTCCTTCTCTTGTTCCCTCAACACCCCACTGCTGCTGGTTGCTTGTCATGTTCTGCACCACCCCCTGGTGGTCAGTGAAACATCATAGCAAGTGATCGAACTCTTGGTCAAACTCCTGAGGAGACACTTTACATATCAGCCTTTTATATATATAGATAGATTGCTTGACCAGGCCCTAAAGCTTAGTGAATATTCTTGCCATCCACATATATTGTCCCAGACAGAAATCCTGTTAGTGACAATTTTTCCACCTCTTTATGTTTTCAGTGATATTTTAGATGGTGCCTCACACTTTATATTACAGATGGACACCCTACACTTTAATTTGGGGGAAGCAGACTGTGATACAGCAGGATCATAAAATGGCACTTCTAGGAACATACAGCTTACAGATAGGTCCTGAAATAGTCTTAAATTTAAAAAATTAGTTTCCAATATTTGAAAATTAGAGGATTTCATATTAAAATCCATATTTCCAACTTCTCTAGAAAAATCTTGCAATACTTACCTACAGGTGAGTTGCAGCTTCTAAACTAGATGGGATGAAATGTCTCCCATTCTCATTTGGATTTGCAGCCCCATGCTATTCTGTCCCATCTTTGCTTCTTACTATTTATGATAATCATGTAGGAGAAATATTGTGTTTCTGCTTTCAATATTAACTATCCCTGCAACAAGGGAAATTATAATTATTCCTATCTTACATATGGAAAAATGACTAATCGTAAGTTTTTTAACCTTGTCAGTTTTTTTTCTGGGTATTTTCCTTTTTTAGAGTAAAAAAATGAGAACCAATGGTAAAGACCAATCAAAACTGATATTCTTTTTCTGTTTTTGTTAGGAGATTTACATGGTCAGTTGGATGACTTAATATTCATATTTTATAAGGTATGGATGTTCAATTTAAGTTTCTGTCTTTCTCTGAGATACAATTTAAAAGTTTGAATATAGTATCTAATAAACAAATTGCTTTGATTTTTAAATATTAAATATGGATAGCATATTTATATATATATAGAAAATATTAGAACACACAATATAAAATATAAAATATAAAAGCCAGCATTGCATTATATTCTACTATATAAACTGTTCAAAAAATACACAATTTGAAGTTAATAAAGAGAAGGAATCATTATTCAGCAATTGATTTTATTTTTTCAAATAAAGAGAATTATTTATTATCAAAAAAGTTGAAAGCTATTTTTATATCAATTTTTAATTATAAAATGTAGAGCATATAGCAACTTATGGTATATGAATATTCTGTTTATATAACTTTATAGATATACTGCATTTCCCAAAGCATGTTGCCATATATTATCTTGTTTAATCCTAAGGAATCTCTTGCAGTTGTTATTGTTAATTAAAAACAATGCTTCTAGGACTTAAAACTGGCCTTTGGATCACAAGTTCAGTGTCCTTTGCACATACCACATTACAACACTCTGGCTTTGTGTAAAACATTTATTTTGATGAACATGTCATAACCTCTGCCTGGCTGGAAGGGAATATAAGACCAGTAGAAAATATTTCCATCTCTTACTGACGTTTTACATTTGGAGGAGAGCCAAAAACTCAGAATTGGTGTTAGATCTGATGTACATGTCAAGTACATGTTGGCTTAACCTGATTTCCTACTCCCTTCTTTCTCTGCCTCTTCTGGGACCTAAATCCTTGTTGGGAAGAATGGCCTTCCATCGCCAGAGCGAGCCTATGTGTTCAACGGTGATTTTGTGGATCGAGGCCAGGATTCAATAGAGATCCTGATGGTCCTTTTTGCCTTCATGTTGGTTTACCCAAAAGAGTTCCATCTTAACCGAGGAAACCATGAAGATTACATGGTGAACTTACGGTACAAACCAAAACATGCTTGGGATTTGATGTTTACTTGTTGCAATTGTAAAAAAGTTATTTTGTCAGAGTTTCTTATCTGTTAGATGCTTTTAAAAATAGTTTCTCAATTTTATAAAGTAAAATATACAAGACAATACATTTAAAAATTTTTTTTAAAATTTACACATTATCCTACTATTTAATAAAACCATTATTTTTTTTACATTCCCATACTCTTTATCATATAAACAATAAAGTTTAACTGCAGAAAAATTAAGGAATATAGGTAAGCAAGGAAAAAAAAAGAAAAATTAAAATATATACCTTGTCTACCCAGAGGTAGTGTTTAATTATAAACATTTTGATGATTGATCTCTTTTCTATATAGTTAAGTATATGTATAAGAATATGCATTTTATAATAATGCAATTATGTCCTAACTATCGTCACTAAATTTAATATCTATTTTTTGCTTCTAAATCTAGATATGGCTTCACCAAGGAAGTGATGCATAAATATAAGGTGTGCTGCCTCTAAAACCAAAAGTTTCTCTGAGCTCTGAATAGTTGACTGAAGTATTTGAAACTTAGTGTCTTGTTCATGTCATTTTTCAGATGCACGGCAAGAAAATACTACAAATACTGCAAGATGTTTTCTGTTGGCTTCCACTGGCCACTCTGGTGGATGAGAAAGTCCTGATTCTTCACGGTGGCGTGTCAGACATGACCGACCTGGAGCTTTTGTCTAAACTAGACAGGCACAAGGTACTGACTGAATAATGGAACTCGTGCACATTTTACCAAAATACCCCGTTTTACTATCAACATAAAATAAATGTTATCTAGCATGCTGACTCCGGTTGACTAAAAGGGGCTATAAAGATCAACCATCAGGCCTGTCCAGTGTGGTTCAGTAGTTGAGCATCAATCTATGAACCAGGAGCTCACAGTTCAATTCCTAGTCAGGGCATGTACTGGGGTTGTGGGCTTGACCCCCAGTACGGGGCATACAGGAGACTGCCTATCAATGATTCTCTCTCATCATTGATGTTTTTATCTCTCCCTTTCTGAAATCATTAAATATATATATACATACATATGTATATATACACACATATACATATATATATATATACACATATATACATATATATGTATATATATTTTTATTTTATTTTTTTAAATTATACCAGCAACTGTCAACCTTTATTCTTTTAACTCATAGCACATAAAATTCTGTGATACACCAAAAAATATATTTTTTGCTGATCTGACAAAAAAATAGGTATAATTTTTATTCTTTCATACTGAACAGTATTGTGTTAGCTGTCATTTTTTTATTTTTATTTGACAATCTAAGGGAAAAGAGGTCAGTGTCCCTGACTAAATGTTCAGGTATGGCATGTTTAAAAAATTTTTAAGGCATACTAGTTTGGATATTGCTGCATTAGACCATTAAAAAGAGAAGGACTGAGAATCCACAGCTGGGCTCAGGGAGCAAATTGCTGTGACCAATTAGTGACGTTTACCTTGGACATGAGAGTGAGGAGCTAGTATCCTGTGTTTCCATCCCCGATCTACTAACAGTTGGAGCAGAGAAGCCATAAGTTACCATACACGTGTAAGAGTCTATGATTAAAAGAAAACAGTTCTGCCGAGACTGGTTTGGCTCAATGGAGAGAGCGTCGGCTTGCGGACTGAAAGGTCCCAGGTTCGATTCCGGTCGGGGGCATGTATCCTGGTTTCGGGCACATCTCCACTGTGGGGCGTGCAGGAGGCGGCTGATCGATGTCTCTCTCTCATCGATGTTTCGGACTTTCTCTCTCCCTTCCTCTCTGTAAAAAATCAATAAAATATATTTAAAAGAAAAAAAAAAAGAAAACAGTTCTGTTACTTATAGTTATGCAACCTTGAACAAGTTACTTAACTTAGGGTAACCTCAGTTTCTAAAACTGTACAATAGGGTTATGAATAACTATATCATAGATGTTGTGAGAATTAAGTGAAAATATGTGTGCATCTGCCTTACAAAATTTATACTCAGTAAGTGGAAATAGTATTAACTCCATTTGGCTGAAGTAGCTGACAACTTCAAATAACAATGGCTTAGTATTTATTTGTTTCTCGTGTAAATAAAAGCTGGAGGCCAGCAGTCCAGGACTGGTGTAGTAACACCACAAAGCCACCGGAGACCCAGG
The DNA here is from genome assembly GCA_004026805.1 of Lasiurus borealis. NCBI lineage: Eukaryota > Metazoa > Chordata > Mammalia > Chiroptera > Vespertilionidae > Lasiurus > Lasiurus borealis. Next base: position 14,574 of record PVJN01035525.1, on the reverse strand, counting down.
GTCCCAAGTTGCATTATGACCCAACATGGCTGCTTGAGCTCCAGGCATCATGACCCCAATCTAGCCAGCATAAATTAGAGAGCAGAAGGAAGGCATGCTGTGTCCCTTTAAGGACATTTGTTTGTACACACAATTTCTTATCACAACTTTGTCATATGTCAACACTTAGCTGAAAGGCAGGTTGGAAGGTGTAGGCTTTATTTCAGGTCGTGTCGTAAGAATCTGGGTTTCTATTACTTATGAGGATGGATAGATATTGGTGTAGCAACACTGTTTAGTCTGTCCCTCTGTCTCCAAGATGCACACCTTTCTTCCCACACATAGAATCATGTTCATCCCTGCCCCAAGGGAGTCTACACTCAAGTGTCATCCACTTGCATCCGAATCAAAACCTGAAGTTTCTGGATTCAGGTCCTATCTACTTGGTTTGACCATGGATCCTTGAGGTCTGATAACTAAAAGATGTTATGTGTCCCTGCACACCAAACTCTGTGTTGGGAAGAGAAAAAGTTACCCCCTTGGCAAAGGTGGAAGAGGGGAGGCTGGCAACATTTTCAATAGCTCCCTGCAAAATTCCTCTTAATGTCTCCACAGTCTCAACCCTTTCAAGTTCTTGACTGAGGGGGAGGGTCCCAGGTGGTTTTAAACCAGCTCTTAGTATTTCCTTTGTCAGTTCTGCATGTTGTCTGCTACCTCATTGTTGTGTGTGTGTGTGTGTGTGTGTGTGTGTGCGTGTGTGTGTGTGTGTGTGTTTTCAGTTCAAACATTTCTATTCAGTTGCATCCAGGTAGAGACAGCAAGTTGTGATAGATCAGATTATCTCTTGGGAAGAATCACATTTAATTATGTAAATATAGGAGAAGTGGGAACTTTGGGAAAGATTGCTAGAGATTCCTGTGGCTTAATAAAAAGCTAACTTCCCAGCAGTTGGTTTGCAAAGCTCTGGGGCGGGGTGATGTCTCGATCTGTACAGAGGCCAGGGCCACAAAAAAGGAAAAAAAAAAAAAACAACACAAAGAAAATGGGTCTGAGCCAATTAGCTGGATTCAGCCCTGGTAAAGTCTTGGTATCTTTGTGCCTCTATTTTCTTATCTCTACTATACATAAGGATGCTACTTCATAGAGGTACGATGGCCAATGAATTAATTCATGTAAAACTATAGGTGAGGATGGTATTTTATTGGAGTGGCTCAGGGTTAATCAATTAATTCATATAAAGTGTCCAGGACAGCCCCTCTTTGGAAAGAGCTCTCCATATGTTAGCACTGTTATTCTCCTTAAGAATCAAAGCTAAGGATGTTTCATGGAGCAGCTAATAACATCCTTAAGATAAAGGTAACTGAGGAGAACTGATAATCTGGCCCTTAATGTGAGTTGGCAACAAGGAGAGCCAGAGGTGATTCTAAGTCCATTCACATTTTGTGGCTTTTACTCTGTGCCCAGGCCTGGACCTGCCTAGGAAATACTTGGCCCTTGTCCAATGTTAAAGAACAACCTCTGTTCTGTTCTCTTTCACCGGGACTCCTCCTCAAACATCACGCAGGTTCTGCTGACCCTCTCTGAGTGGCCTTCTTTGTTCTTGCCTTCAGCTAGCCCACGCCAGGACGTGGCTTTTCTGGTGTGCTTACATTTTTTGCAGAAGGCTCTTGTTCTGATGATGTATTGCACAGATATCCCATGTGAACCAGATCTTCGTCACTGATATCCCTGTGGGAGTCGTGTCTCTCAGTTTGCACCGTGGCACGCAAGCATTCCACGAATGGCTGCTCGATGCCACAGCTCTGCTCTGTGGCCTGGCCACTCTCTTTCCCATGACCATAATTCTTTCTGCTTGTGTCCTCCATGTTCTCATCCTGGTCCCAGTACCATGATGACTCTGAGTCAGTGAGAAGGACTGTACTCAACCCCTCTTCTTAATTAGATGAAAAGAGGTGTTCCCTTCCCTGGTGAGCTAACAGGTCAGCTAGCACTCCTGTAGAGTGTGATCTCACAGCAAGTGTCAAGAATTTCCTGTTCTAATATTTCTCAACCATAAGCTGCCTTTCTTCTCCTCTGCTTCAGTATCTGTGAAACAACAGAAAAGTCAGTAAGGGCTCATCTTCCTGAGAGAGAGTTGTCCTTTCTCATCCCTGTCTAAAATCACTAAGCTCCCAGAGAGAAATCATGACCTAGGTTAGCATTTATCCAGTTATCTGTGGTGAAGGACCAGGCTTTATAACTTTCCAATTTTTAAAAATATTTTTTAATGATTTCAGAGCAGAAGGGAGAGAGAGTGATAGAAAGACCAACTATAAGAGAGAATCATTGATTGGCTGCCCCCTGCACAACCTCCAATGGGGATTGAGCCCACAACCTGGGCATGTGCCCTGACCTCCTGGTTCATAGGTTGATGCTCAACTACTGAGTCATGCCAACCAGGAAATTAATTTTCAATTTTTCACAGATTAATACTTTTGTAAAATCCGAATGACTAGAAGAATGAAATTCAAACAAAAAATATAAGGCCATGGATCATGTGCTTGAATGCCATAGCACTACCAACTGTCTATAAAAGTTTCTAAAGGCTCACTCCCAGGTTCTGTGACTATCTTGTCTGGCATCAGGACAAACCGTTCACAGACCAGCACTTATTTGTGGGCCCTAGTGTGAGGAGCATTGGCTTGATGCTCAAAAAGGGCCTCTGGTTTCATTCCATCATCTGTGTGTTTTCTGGACATTTGCAGATTGTTTCCACCTTGAGGTGCAAAACCAGAAAAGAGAATAAGAAGCAAGCGGAGGAGAAGGGAAAAGCCAAGCAGACGAGCCATGCGGGGAGCCTCTCCCCATGGTTTCTCCCCCAAAGCCGTTCTCTCCCTTCTTCACCCCTTCATCTCAGCTCCCACAAGACCCCAAAAACTGGACGCTCCTGCAGCATCCCCTGCAGCATCCCCCTGGACCCCAGAGGGCTCTCCCGGCAGGTGAGGCGCTCTGTGGACCTGGAGCTGGAGAGGTGCCGGCAGCAAGCAGGCTTCCCCGTGATCAAGGAGAAGGAGGAGCCCTGGCTCTTCACCCCAGAAGCTGACACTGCAGCCCCGGAGCTGCTGGAGCCCACTCAGGAGGAGTGGAGGCAGGTGGGTGTGGTCAGGAGCTGCTCCCTAGGATTTGGCTGCCATCAGGAGGGACCGAGGATTTTTTAAAAAAACCACATCAAATCTCATCTTTCCATGTAAATTCAGGGTATAATTATTATTATTATTATTTTTGCCCGTCTTTCTCTATCTATTCCTGGAGTTAGAAGTTACCCCCAGGAAGATATTAGTATATGCCTAATGACTAATCAGGAAGATATCAGTATTTGCCTAATGACTCATAGTTTAGAGTTTTGTGAAGGATGGGAAGATGTAGGCTCTATTGCCTGAGTAAACTTGGTTTAGTGACCTAGCGTCGCTGGGATGAAAGGTAAGCCACGATTTCTTGGATGCTATTGTTTTATTTTTTTTGTTTGTTTGTTTTAATGTGTTAGAAAGATGACTGCTTTAGCGCAAAGCCAAAGGTCTGTCAGTAGCTTCTGTCCTCCTCTGTTATCAGGCACCCAAAGGCTTTTTCAAAATCTCTGGAACTGTGTCACATGGCTACGCCCAGCTGTGAGGGAGACTGAGAAAGCAAATATTTAGCTTGGCACATTGCCACCCCAAACGCCCAATCAGGGTTTTGTTAGCAAGGAAGAAGAATGGCTGTTGAGGATGTATTCACAATGCTTGCCAAAATAGAGGCATACCTCATTTTATTGCACCTCACTTTATTGTGCCCTACAGATGTTGCATTTTTTTTCCCAATTGAAAGCAAGACCTTCCATTAGCAAAAAGATTACAACTCCTTTGCTGTTCCTTCTCCTCCTCCTCTTCTTCTTCCTCTATTCACAGAAATGAACCTGAATGAATATCTGTCTAGTTTTTAGGAAAGACTCCATCTCTGTTCTCTCCAGGTTGTAGATATACTGTGGAGTGATCCCATGGCTCAGGAGGGCTGCAAGGCCAACACTGTTCGAGGAGGAGGCTGTTATTTCGGGCCGAATGTGACAAAACAGCTGCTACAGAAATACAACCTGCAATTCCTGATCCGCTCACACGAGTGCAAACCGGAAGGCTATGAATTCTGCCACAGCCGCAAGGTAGGTGGACCCTCTGCAGTGTCACAAGAGCGGTCCCTATTGCTCCTCCCGGGTCTGGGTAAGCAAAGGCTTCTCACAACCAACCGAGCCTTGTATTTGTCACCCACTTGCAAACCATCAATGGTTCCTTCACAGTAATTCATCCTTGGCTTTTAGAGCCTCTTTAAAATTCAGTTTTGTTTGAGAACTCCACTCACCAGTACTCTAAGAGGAGGGAGGGTAAGGAGAAGTTTGGTCCCACTTCATGGATACAAATATGGCCTGGGGTTTTCCCAGCCGCATCTTTATTCTACAAGTCACGTTGCTCGCTGTCACACATCTCAAACAGCAGCACAGAGTAACAGGACTTCTGCACTGTGCCCAGGCAGGGATTCTGGATTGTTTGTCTTCTCCTGCCTAACCTTTAGGCATCTCTAAATCCTGCAATGTTTGCCTAGGCTACTACCATTAGGGTGGGAGTATTCCCAGGAATACTGATTCTACAGGAGAACAACAGATGAAGTAATATGACAAATGTCTGGTTAAATAGTCATGCAAGTTTATTTATTGCAGGACTTCTAAGGAATTTTAATTTCCTATATTTATTGTAAATCTCCAAAAAAAGATGCAGTGTTTAGCATTTTCCAGAATATTGACAATGAAAACTTTTTTCACAGAGCATCTTGGGGGCTCCGCACTGTGGGAAACTGCTTTGAGGCCTCACGCCAGCAAGTTAGTAACATATTTGCGTGCTGCTTATAAAGGCCATCTCAGATCATTGGGCCCAGCTGGCCTCTAAGTTGAATCAATGAAGTTTTTTCTATGACTCCTCCTAGTTTTTCTTGGGACAACAGTGTAAAGAAAATATCTTGTGGATGTTTATCAGAATTCAAGTTTTTATTATCTGGGTCACAAGTCCTGTCCTACTAGCATTAATGACTTTAAATAAAGACCCATAAGCGAGGTCAAGGAGAAAGAGCAGCCCCTGAAATTGGGTTGGAACCTCTAGAGTTGAGGGCAAAGAATTCTCCAGTGAACCTGAATGCCTGTTTCTCTTCTCTTGACTTAGGTGTTAACCATCTTTTCTGCTTCCAACTACTATGCAGTTGGCAGTAACAGAGGGGCCTATGTCAAACTGGGGCCAGCCTTGATCCCACACATCGTACAGTATCAAGCCAACAAGACAACCCACATGCTGACCATGAGGCAAAGGCAAGACTTTCCAATGAGTGGTTTCAGAAAAGCAGAATGATGGTGTTTATAGAATCTTTGAATTGTCAAATGTTATTACATTTATCTAAATTCTAAGTGAGAATTCAGAATTTGGCTCTTTCAGAAGTAAGGCAGATCTATAATAGACATTATAGGCAGGTGCCTCTTCCTTCTCCACATACTCCAAAATCTCTACTTCCTCATCATTAATGGAAGGAACAAGTTTGTTTCCTGCAAATTTGCTTTTATTGAAATTTTTCTCAGTGCGGGCATCTTGGTAAAACCCATAGTCCATCCACCAAGTCTTTCCAGGGTCACTCTTCTGTTCTCTCTCATCCTTAAAGAATATGTGCTATCCCATTAACCCCAGCCAAAGTTCTTTCACTATCTAGGGATTTGGCAGATGGATTTCAGTGAATATACCTGATAACAATGGCCCTTTCCTCCTGGGAAGGAAATCTACACCAATAAAAGAGAAACATGCAAATTGACCACCACACCACTACACCCACCAGCCAATCAGGAGCAAGAATGCAAATTAACCCTAAAAGATGGCAGAGACCAAGGAGCCAGAGTGAGCTGGAGACTTGGATGATGGAAGAAGCCAAGCTTCCCACCTTAAAGAATATGGCTGACCTTGGCCTCCACTCAAGGCTACAAAGTTTCAATTATAGAAGATAAGTAAATCCCAGATACCTGCTTCCAGCCATCCCTGTCTTCTGCTCATGAAGGCAATGAAAAAAAAGAAGAAAAGAAAAAGAAAACAAGGAGGGGCTGGGAGCTTGGGTTGCCAGGGTGTGTGGCCAGCCTGCAAATAGACATCAGCCCCTCACCCAGGCTGGCCAGGCACCCCAGTTGGGACCTCCACCCTGAAGGGGGTGTGGCCATCCTGAAAACAGCCCTTAACCCCTCACCAGGCTAGCCACATCCCCATGGCCCAATATCTGTAAACAGACAGTCAAACATCCCTCCAGGGGTCCCAGATTGGAGAGAGTGCTGGCTGAGCTGAGGGGACATCCCCATCTCATGCACAAATTTTGTACACCAGGCCTCTAGTATATAATATTACTTAAATGGCTTCCGTTGAGATGATTCTGAGTTGTAATCTTAGTTAGAACATATCACACATTGAGTATTATTATAAAGTATATATATATCTCACAATGAACTTATCAAATATATCATGTAAGAATTTCTGCTTTTATATATGAAATTATTAAGGAACAGAGATTAAATCAGCTGCCCATGGTCACATAGCTCATAAGTAGTGAAAGTTAGCCTTGACCCAGGTAGTCTTACTTAATTTTTTTTAATTTACCTGTTGCTTTGTCTCTGCATTTTGGCTGCTTCCTTTTACTTAATTTTTAAAATAAGATATATAACTTTAATGAGTATGAAACTTTCAGTTTTAAAATATATATATTTTATTTATTTTTTTACAGAGAAGAAGGGAGAGGGATAGAGAGTTAGAAACATTGATGAGAGAGAAACATCAATCAGCTGCCTCCTGCACACACTCCTATTGGAGATGTGCCCGCAAACAAGGTACATGCCCTTGACTGGAATCGAACCTGGGACTTTTCAGTCCACAGGCTGACGCTCTATCCACTGAGCCAAACCAGTTAGGGTGGTAGTCTTATTTAAGAACTCATACAGTTACTATGCAACACTGCCTCCCACCAAAAACAGGGCTCCAGAATATAAAGCTACTAACAGATACAGTTTTAGTGGCACTAAGCAAGCTTTTAAAATTATCAGATGAACTAAATTCAAAATCAAAACAAAATTAGTATAAATCCATTGGAAAGAACACATTAATATTTAGCATCTGCCTTGTGTGAGTGCTATAAAAAATACATTATTTTAAATCATTCTTGAGTCCAAAACACTCAGAGTTATTAAACAGTCAGGTTGTTTAAAAAATTAAGGCCAGCATTACTTTAAAAAGAAATATTATGTGAAAGTTTAAACTCACCAAGCAATAATAGTTAAACCTACTGGGCAGCAGAATAATCTGTGAAGCTTTATATATATAAAAAAAATCAGTCATCTGAACCTCCTCCCAGTTCCACCAAATTAGAATACCCAAGGGTGGGCCCCAGGCACCTGAAATGCCATGATTTCATATGATTTCAGTGTTGTCACTACAAGAGGAGTCACTGTATGGAATCTTACAAATAATATATTTAATAACACAGTGAAAGATCACTCAGCTCTTTAAAATCTTCATTGATTGCATCAGAGCAAGTACAACATCACCCAGAAGTCACTTGTCCAACAGCTTCACCTATTTGGACCACAATGGAGAACTTAGAAGGAAGGGGGAAGTGCTTCGGACCAGCCATAACTGATGTCTTGATGTACAAGAACTCAGTATCATGTGTTTTACTTAGAGAAACCCTCACTCAGAGTTCACTTACTTTTGGTGTAAATCCACATCTCACAATGATAGGTTAGCCAGCCTGGCGTCCACCTGTCAAGATTGATTCCTAACTCTACCCCTTATTAACTATGTGCCCTTGGGCTTGTTATTTACTCTGTAATGGGCATAATAGTCTTACCCACCTCAGTGACTATTGTAACTGAGAAAACGAAATAAGTTTTGTTATTCAAAAATGTTGCCTTGTGACTGTTTAATGTGATAGTAAATTACAAGGAAAGTATGGTTTTTGAAAACAGATATCATTTATTGAGTGCTTTTTAAGTGCCAAGTTTTCTTCTAAGTGCAGTACATGAATTTACTCTTTTATTCTTCACAATAATCTTGTGAAGTAGGTAATATTTTTATCTCTATCTTGCAGATGGGCAAACTGACGTACAGCGAAGTTATATAACTTTACCATACTATTCTATCCTGGGTAGGACAGCAGCATTCCACAGACCACTTCAAATTTATCCTATTTGTGCATAGCAGGGAAAAGTGGGCAAGTGAGGGGAGGGGAAGAGGAAGAAATAAGAGATGGAGCTCTTCTCTCAAAAACTGAGTCCTTGGGAAGTTGAGAGGTTAAGGACGAGAGAGGCAAAATATAGTAAAAACCCATGACTATTTTTTCTATAGTAAAATGTTCCTTTTTTTTACCCCCTTCTGTCTCAGGATTAGCAGAGTAGAGGAGTCAGCTCTAAGAGCTCTGAGGGAGAAGTTATTTGCTCATTCCTCAGATCTTCTTGAGGAATTTAAGAAGCATGATGATAGTAAAACTGGTAAGTTAATCAAGTAAGATATTTATAATGGAAGGATGCTGATAAAAAAAAAACAGACTTGTTTCACAGTAGTTAGCAAATAAATATTTGCTGAATGAACAGATGACCAAAAGACTTCTTTGACTACTTCCTCCATTTAATTCAAGTCAATGTCCAGTTATCTTTTCTAAATATTAAAATTCCATGCTCTTAACAGAATATGAACTTGGCTAAATATAGATGGTGAGGGTGAAAAGAAATAGAGTCAAGGGAAGGAGGACAAGACCAGAATTAAGCCAAAAGCAACAGGTGGGGCAGGTTACAGAAGTCTGCCCAAGATTAGCAAAATTTTAATTACTTGACTTCTTGTTATTGTCAAGTGTACATTTACCTGTTCTTCATTCGATTATAAAAATGAGCAGTTTTGTCTTTTGGAATGTGTGATGGACATTAACTACATGTACTCATATTTAAAAAAAAAACAGCAGTAATTGCCATACAGTCCTAACAATATTTTTTCCTATACAAGTGAACAACCAATGCTGTATTTGTATAATGGTTTTTGCTGTTATTTGTCTGAGTTTTGTGTGATTTCCAGGAGTATTGACAAATATAGCAAATAAAGATAGAATGCTGAGTTAAATTTGAATTGTGGACAGATAATAAAAGTCTTTAAATATAAGTCTGTCCCATGCAACATTTGGGATATACTTATACCTTGTGGTCTGTTTGAAATTTAAATCTCACTCAATATCCTGTATTTTATCTGGCAGCTCTACTTTCATGACTACGACCAACAAAAATAGTAACAGTGTCTAATGTTTCTATTGCCTCCGATAGTAAGAAGTATGTCAGGGTAAAATGGCACCCACTGTTGGGCAGGAAACCGGTCGTATAGGTGACAAGACAAGTTAGCTCTTTCCTGTAGGTCTAATCACCCTGAGTGACTGGGCAGCAGCTGTGGAGTCCGTGTTGCATCTAGGACTGCCATGGCGGATGCTGAGGCCACAGCTGGTGAACAGCTCAACAGATAACATGCTGGAGTACAAGTCCTGGCTGGAGGACTTGGCCAAAGAACAACTGAGTCACGAGGTAATGATGAGGAAATGGTGGATGAGGGCATATTGTAGACCATAAGGCTCTTATGGAGAACTTTGAATCAGATCAACCAAATATTGAAAACCCAAAAAGGCAGATGAATGGGAAAGGGAACAACTATTTGTTGAGTTTCCATGTGTCAGACTTGACGGTAAGGGATTTACATATGTTGCTTCAGTTTATCCTTAAAAATCACACCAAGATTAAGGTATTATCAGCCCCAAGGAACTCATGAGGACCACTGATCACAAAGGTTGAGCTACCAACCTCTGATCATAGAGTTCCTAAGTTATAGAACCGAGACTCAAACCTAGGTCTGACTTCCTTGATTTCATTCTGGTTCCTCCATTAAGAAAGTATTTATTCAAGAAATACTTGTTGCATATGTAATGTATTTGAAACTGTGGGCTAGCTAGGTACTTTTTAAAAATAGCTCTATTGCAATGTAATTCACATTCATACAATTCATCCATTTGAAATGTACAATTCAGTGAGTTTTAGTATACTCTCAGATATGTGCAGAGACTTTAGAACATATTTACCATGCTCTACAAACTCTTTTTTTAAAAATGTATTTTACTCATTTTTTGCAGAGAGGAAGGGAGAGAAATAGAGAGTTAGAAACATCGATGAGAGAGAGACATCGATCAACTGCCTGCTGCACGCCCCCTCCTGGGGATGTGCCCGCAACCAACGTACATGCCCTTGACCAGAATCAAACTCAGGACCCTTCAGTCTGCAAGCTGACACTCTATCCACTGAGCCAAACCGGTTTTGGCAACACTACAAAATCTTAAGCCATTAGAGCATTTGTCAGGCTGAAGGGAGTTGAGGGTGAAAAGATGATAAAACATCTTCAGGTTTTTTTAAGGGTGTCTTACTGTCAGGATTGATTGTGTGTTGATTATATATTAAGGAAAGCTAAACATAAGATATAGAAGGAAGGATGAGTTTTTTTCTTACAGAACATACAGTCAAGTTTGCTGGAAACACTGTATCGCAACCGATCCAACCTGGAGACCATTTTTAGGATCATAGACAGTGATCATTCAGGTAAAGGCACTCATTTTTCTGTCCCTTCTGACACAGCAAATATTTTACCTCCCATCCTTTGGGCTTCTTCCTGAGTATGTAGCTCTCTACTGAGGTACTTTGAAAGCTAAGGAAGTAATGGCAATGCTTAATAAATGGCAGAAACCAGAAAAGCACTTGAACAATACCAGCAGTCTATATACTAGAAGAGGGTTTGGGCAGAGAAGTTTCAAGACCAATTGAATGAGAACTTTTTATAGGAAGAATAATTATTAGTGATTGAGAGCAGGTGTTCTTGTAAGAATGTCAGAGGAAAATGAACCTTGAAAACAGACTGACTAACTGAATGACTTCCTCTCTCTGGTAAGGGTTCATCTCACTGGACGAGTTCAGGCAGACTTGGAAGCTGTTCAGCTCTCATATGAAGATTGACATCACAGATGATTGTATCTGTGACCTTGCCCGGAGCATTGACTTCAACAAGGATGGCCGCATTGACATCAATGAGTTCCTGGAGGCTTTCCGCCTTGTGGAGCAGTCCTGCTCAGAGGGAAATGCCTCAGATTGCCCACAAGCCACCAGCACGAATGACAGTGGCTCCTGGCCTGCCACTGAAGACAGCCTGGTCTCTGCTACCCAAGTTGCCTCATAAGTGATGCCAAGCGATATCACGGGAATAGTTTCCTTATTCTTCATACATTTGTGAAACTTTATGCTGAGAATTTGCCAACCAACATGCATCAGAATCACCTTTGTATTTGTGGTGCAGGGTGGTGTGTGTGCGTGCGTGTTGTATGTATTTTTAAATATATAGGTGACATAGGTGATATATATTTAGGATTTTCACAAGGTGGGACCCAAGTATTAGTACTTTTTAATTCTGAAGTCAATCCTAGTTATGAATCACTGATAATTCAACTCCCTCATTGTTTCCATTTTCACCTTTTATTTATTACTAGAGGCCCAGCGTACAAAATCCATGCACTGGTATGATCTCTAGGCTGACCTGCAATCAGGACCATCTTCTCCGGCTGCCAGCAGCTGGCCCTGCCCCACACCCCACCCACCTCCAGATCCCTGTTTGCTATTGGGTGATCGGAGCCTGCTGGCCAGGGGAAGGGACTGAGAGATTGGCTGGCAGGCCCCGATCGGGTGATAATGACCTGTGGGCTAGGAGAAGCTCCTGAATTGAACATCTGCCCCCTGGTGGTCAGTGCACATCATAGCAATTGGTTGTTCTGCCATCTGGTCAATTTGCATATTACTCTTTTATTATATAGGATTTTTAAAATGTCATATTGGTAAAGGAAAGTTCTGAAAAATTATTTATGTAACCCCATGACCTAAACGTATGGATTCTTTTTGTTACTTTTTCTTATTATAACTATAGTATTATATAATTTAATGTTCTGCTTTTTTTATAAATGCACACCTAATTATAAATACTTTCCTATGTTACTACATAGTCCTCATGATTACTAGTTTAATGGCTGCATAATTTTCTTTCAAATGAATGCATTATAGTCTAGTTAGCCATTCCTCAATTGTCCAACTTGTGTATTATTTCCAGTTTTTCTTTATTATAAATAACACTGTGGTTAATAATTTTATCATTTAACTTCTTCTACAGAAATCTTTTAAATTACACATTTTCTTAGGATCAAACTCCAGGTATGGGATTCTTTATCAAAGGGTGTTAGTATTTGTCTATAAAGAGATTTACTATTTAAAAATTGATCCCATATGGCTATGAGTCTGAGAGGTCCCAAGATCTGCAGTTAGCAAGCTGGAGACCCAGAAGAGCTGATGGTATGTTTCCAGACTGAGTCCACATCCAAAGGCAGAAGAAGACAATGTCCCAGCTCAAAGACAGTCAGGCAGAGAGAGAATTCTTTCTTACTCAGTCTTTCTGCACTATTCAGACCTTCAAGGAGTTATATGTTTACTTACTTTATGTTAATCTCATCCAGAATACCCTCACACGTGTACCCAGAAATAATGTTTAACCTATATCTGGACACCCCATGATCAAGCTGACATCTAAAATTAAGCATCACAGGTGTGAATATTTTTATGGCAGTTTTTTTTTTTTTTCAGAACTGAGTATACCAGTTTAACCATAAATTCACAAGTTTTGGGTGTGAGCATAAGCTTCCCCAATCAGTTTCCCTTAGGATTTTCCCTATCTGATTAAATGTCAATTTCATTCTGCCAGTTTCCTTATTTTTAAATAGAAAACAGAAGCTAGACTTCTCTCTTTTTCTTATTTTCCATATATAATCCATCAGCAGATTTGTTGGCTTTACTTTCAAAACACCTACAGAATTTAACATCTTCTTAATTCTCCTTTGCTAACTCTCTAGTCTAAGCCATATTACCTCCCCACTTCCTCCTTTACCTATATAACAGGATTATCAAACTTTGTGACCACAAGATGCTTTTATACTCTTAAAACTTATTAAGATCTGAATTAAGATCCCTTTTATTATATAGGATAAATGATTATTGTTCCTTTTTTGTTTATGTGGGTTATATCTGTTGATGTTTTCTATATTAGAAATTGAAACAAAAATATATAAAATACTTATTAATCAAATTAAAATAATGTATCTATCATATATTAACATAAATAACATTTTAAAACTTTTTCAAAATAATTATAGATTCGTAAGAAGTTGAAAAATAATACAGCAAGATCTCATGCTCCTATTACCCAGCTTCTCCCAGTGGTGATATCTTAACTCTACTGCATTATCAAAACCAAGAAATTGATAATAAATAACATATTTTAAAGAAGATTAAAAAAAACAAAATTAGTGAGAAAAGGAGCATTGTTTTACATATTTGCAAATATCTTTCATGACTCTCTTAATAAAAGATGTTTACATCTGCTTTTGCAATCAATCAACTATTATATATTTTGTTGGCTGACATATATGAAAAACATTGAGCCTCATACAGACATGCAGTTGAAAAAGAATGGAGTATTTTAATGTCTCTTTCAGATAATTGTGGATATTCTTTTTGATACTGTACCAAAAGTTGACAAGTGGTAATGTAGAAATGGAAATTTGAAACCATATCAATTAAAAATTGTATGCTGTCAATATCATACAGCCAATGATAACCAGGAACACACTTGTAATTGAACAAAGTTAGGTTTGTTGAATGTTGCAGCCCAGCCAATAGCAGCCCCAGCTGGTAGTATATGGAGAACAATCATCAAGCTGAGCATAGCAACCTACAGAATTGTGCAACATAATACTACTGGAGGCCTGACACACAACATTTATGCACTGGGCCAAGGAGTCCCTCTCAGTCGGGCCTGTGCCCTCTTGCAGTTCAAGACCCTTCAGGGGATGTCCGATTGCCAACTTAGGTCCTTAGAGCTGCTTGGGAGGCAGGAGAGGCTCCCACCACTACTTCTACACTCACCAACCATGAGCCTCGCTTCTGGCTGAGCATCTGGCTCCTGCATTGAGCATCTGCCCCTGGTGGTCAGTATGCATTATAGAGACCAGTTGTTCCACTGTTTGGTCAATTTGCATATTAACCTTTTATTATACAGTGGTACCTCGAGATATGAGTTTAATTCGTTCTGTAATCTTGAGGCGTGGGAAACTATGAGACGCTTGAGTCATGGTAAACTGGTGGGTCGTGTGCAGCCGGCCGATCGGAGCGATTACTCCTATCTCAAATGTTGCTCATATTTCTATTTATTTATTTATTTATTTATTTATTTATTTATTTTTAAATTAAATCTTTATTATTCAGATTATTACATTTGTTTCTCTTTTTTCCCCTCCATAGCACCCCTCCACCCAGCTCCCATCCCTCCCTCTGCACTTAGCTCCCTCCCATTGATCTCATCCATAGTTGTATGATTTTTGTCCAGTCTCTCCCTGTACCCCCCTCACCCCTTT